>JACXGI010006051.1:22499-44035 GCA_016801175.1 Esox masquinongy | reverse complement strand
GGATCGGGGGGAGCAGGTGACTTCGCAATTATAGAAAAAGCTGAAAAATCCCCATAATGTTTTTGGCCCGGTCCCCACTTGGCTGCATAGGGGTCAGGATTTGGGAAATTGTGCGTAACATTAGAATTGAGGTTACTTTCAGGTTTAGACAATACCACTTTTGTTTAGCACTGGGCATTGTGGCTTGTTCAAGCTTACACAAGAGTTAGATTATTGAGGTAAATGTTAAAGTTAGGGTTAAGGTTAGGGTAAGGGTAAAGTTTAGGGTTAGGGAATAGGGAACATGGATCTCTGGGTCAAGATTAGGTCCCCACAAGGATAGAAAAACAACCAAGTTTGGGTGTGTGTGTATGCAGATATTCATGTGTGAAAGAGGTACAGGTGCTCTCGCTGTCAGTTCTACTCTCGGCACACTCCCGTCATTGCTGATTGGCCAATTAGAGCCCTCTTCCTAGTGACAAGTGGTAGTCAATTTTCTCCCTCCATTTCACTCCCTGTCTTCCCTGCTCATGTCTCTCCTTTATCTGCCATTACTTTCTCTCTCTCACCTTTCTCACACACACAGTCTCTCTCTCTCCCTCCCTATGTGTCTATTTAACTCTCTGTCTCAGTCTCTCTCCCTCTCTATGTGTCTCTTACTCTAACTCTCTGTCTCAGTAGCTCTGTTTCCTCGCCACTCCCATCTCTCTCACTTAGAGATGAGATGAGGCACATCTAAACTGTCTACCAACCTTTAGACTCACTCAGCCTGAGTAGGAAAAGGAGGAGATAAGGAAGGGGTGGGAGAAGAATATGGGTGAGGATCGATTGAAGCAGAGCAATAGAAGGAAGGACTTTATTCCTGTCATGGAAATACATCCCAACTAATCACATATGAATAGTCAGACAAAGACAGACCTGAACTCTACACAATATCCATAAATATTCATACCTTGTTTAGTCTGGGGTTTTAGTTTTACTTTTCCAATAGCAATTAGGCCAAATTGTTTTCAAATCTTTGAAAGACAGATTTTTTTTTACGCTAGTGGCTCTAGGATTCACTCATGGGAACCTTTCAGTTACTGGTCAAATGCTCTGAACAGTCAGCCGCTCGCTGTGACCAAAAGAGGAGGTGGTTGCTGAGGCGTGAACTCTTCATATCACAGATATGTAGGCTTAGAGTATGGCTGGAATATTAGTCATGTCAAACCGTTGAGGCCAGAAGCATTCCATGCAGAATACCAAACTTCAGGACCATGAGGTTGCAGAGCCACTGCCTTTGCCCTGAGTTTTGTTGTTGTATTCAAGTCAAAAAATCTAAAATCTAACAGAACTCTTCAGTCACAATCTCTACTGGCAGGCTGGAAGTCTGTTGTTAATTTGTTCATGGAGGAATAACATTTTATTTGGTCAAACATAGTTGACCTTTGGTTCCTTCCATGTTTGCAAACAAACACTTTTCTCTTGGCTCGGTTTAAATGTACGGCAGATAGGAGTAGCAATTTTGTTCCATCCTGTGTGTTTTTCTAATCTACGATCTATTGTCAAGCCTAGGTGTTCTCTGATTTTTGATGGACAACAATCTTTTCCACCCCTTCCAAATAACTCTGAAAAGAAATCAGTCTTTCCTTTTCATGATGTTCTGCATGCGTGAATATGAAGGCCCTCTATTTTTTATTGGCATGTCATGGCTAAGTCTGTCCACTTAAACAGTAAAATAGTAATTAAAATAATTGGCTACATCATGAGGTTTTGTGATGAATGAGCCATCTGCTCCAACAACAGACTTAAAGAAGGGTTGAAATGGTCTTTCTGCCCATTATTTCAGTTAAAGTACTCCAAAGCTTTTATTTCCCATCATGGTTTGTATTATTTAGCATCTCAAGACAGACTTCCTCATTCAGTAATAACAGCGACCTATAAAATGAACACCAGCAGTTAATGTCTATAGGTAGGTTTCACATCTGTTCAAAATTAAACCACAAACTTTATTAACAAAAAACTGATTAAAGAAACTACCCTTAATAGAAGTTAGAGTAGTGCGGTTTGAAACTTAAACTGAAGTGAATAATGTGTTAATGTTGGATGCAAATTGTCAGACTTTATAACCTTCTTCAACTTGCGTTTCTGCATTATGTGTAATGAGAGCCTATGTTGTTATGTTTTTGTTATTGTTTGCCTTTCTAAAGTAGGTTTAGCCTAAGCTTGGTTTAAGAAAATGATATATACATGGAGCTAATCTGTCCTGCTAAAAATGTACATATTCTCCCAAGCTACAGTCTAAAGCAGGTTCTCATTTTATTTTTCTGCATTTTGCTCCATTTATTCTTCCTTCATTTTTTATAAGACGCCCAGTCCCTGCTGATGACAAGCATCCCCATTTGACGTCTTCACTATTATTGTACAACGTGGAGACGAGTAAAAACAAAGACACGTCTCCAAACGTTTGACTGGTACTGTATGTCTTGCCTTTCAGAGGAAAACAAATGCTTTGGTTTTATTGAGAAGACATTAAGACATCCACCACCAAAATTGGATGTTGATCTGTCGTTTTATAGGTCTACATCAATGCACCAAACTATTGTTCTTTGGAATATAAATGAGAGGATTACTGTCTATTATTCTAGAATGCAAAAACAGGACAATCAGAATGTTCCAGAATCCCAAATGGTACCCTATTCCTTACATAGTGTACTACCATGCATTCACCCTTGTCAGAAGTAATGCTCTGCCATGCATTCACCCTTGTTAAAAGTAGTGCACTGCCATGCATTCAGTTGGATGCCATCTGGAATTTTTCCTTTCACACCAGGAATGCATAACCTCACATTTTCTGGCCTTTTCCCTGGAAGAATATCTAACACCAAACATTTGTGTGCGCGCATGTGAGTGTGTGAGTGTGCGCGCGTGCGTGTGTGTGTGCGTGCATGTGCGCACATGTGTGTGCGTCCGTGTGCGTGTGTGTGTGCGTGCGTGTGCACGTGTGATCATATCGTTCCTGGGACTCCTCTGCAGCTGTGTTGTTCTGGAGATCGGCCACTGAAGCACAACACCCTCTTTTGTTTTTAACAGCTCAGTTTGGACGCGCTGTGTTACATGGCCTTGTTCTGTTGGAGAGGAGAGGGCTGGTTGACACACACGTGCACACACACACACACACCGAGTAAGTCTTTGTTGCCGCTCCAGCTCTTTTCTTCTCTGGTCCCTCTTGTAGGCTTCTTTGATATCTTCCAAGTCTGCTTCCCTCGACCTGCTTTGATGCTGGAATCTTGTGTCTCTCTCTTTCTTTCTCTCTCTCTCTCTCTCTTTCTTCAGGAGTAGAGAGAGCCTGGCAGAATTAGGAGCAAGGAAGGGAGACTTCCACCAGCCTCGGTCTCACGCACGCGCATGCATGGACGCACGCACACACACACACACGCGCGCTCGCACGCGCACACACACACACACGCACGCACACACACACGCGCACACACACACACACACGCGCGCGCTCGCACGCGCACACACACACACACAGTTCGTTTTCTCACCTACTCTACACACCAGGAAGCTCAGACTGTTGGTTTCTCTGTATACCCCCACTCACCCCATCTCTCCCTCTCTCTCTCTCTCGCTCTCTCTCCTTCAACATATCTTTTATTTATTTTTTGTTCCCTTTTAGAATAGGGCACCTTCTGAAACCAACTCTCTCCTCTCCCTTTTAATCACCTCCCTTACTCTCCATCTCTCTCTTACTTTAAGTCACCTTCTTTACGTCCATCTCTTTCTCCTCTCCCTTTTAATCACCTCCCTTACTCTCCATCTCTCTCTTACTTTAAGTCACCTTCTTTACGTCCATCTCTTTCTCCTCTCCCTTTTAATCACCTCCCTTACCTCCATCTCTCTTTTGCTTATTTTTAGAAACATTGCCGAAATCTCACCCGTGAATCAGGATGGAGATGGATGGATAAACGACAATTGTTCTTCAGATGTTCAACTTGGGAGTGACATCATTAGTGGCTTCCTCTATGTTTTTTTACAGTTGGTGCGGCTGAGGCCAGGTCACCTGTGGGAGAATGGGTCACCTGTGGGAGAATGGGTCACCTGTGGGAGAATGGGGTAAGGCCCTGTTTCATCAGAGCAACTCCCAGCGGATGTGGGAAAGTTGATACTCAGATGTTCCCAAACTAGGGGGAATAGAGGAACATTTAAAATGCTGCAGAGGTAAGATTTTAATTTGTATTACATCATGCCACACATATTAGGCTGTCAGCCTACGTATTATGTAGTTCATTCATCTGTATTATACAGATTTAGTTAACGTAAATCTTTCATTTTTCAGCTCAGATTCACTCTGGTCAGACAATCCTACATGGCAGAGGAGACACCCTACTAGAGTTAAAGTATGATTCACTCTGGTCAGACACTCCTACATGGCAGAGGCGACACCCTACTAGAGTTAAAGTATGATTCACTCTGGTCAGACAATCCTACATGGCAGAGGAGACACCCTACTAGAGTTAAAGTATGATTCACTCTGGTCAGACACTCCTACATGGCAGAGGAGACACCCTACTAGAGTTAAAGTATGATTCACTCTGGTCAGACACTCCTACATGGCAGAGGAGACACCCTACTAGAGTTAAAGTATGATTCACTCTGGTCAGACACTCCTACATGACAGAGGAGACACCCTACTAGAGTTAAAGTGTGTTGGTATTTTCTACGTGTCTGTATTTATGTACTCATTCACGTTCACAGGGCCGATCCGACAGAGGTCCCTGTGCTGACCGGTTCTCAACTTCTCACTACAAATATGCAAATATCTATCCTGCTCGTGTGCTGACCTAACCCAGCCTAGCATAGCTCTGGGGGAAGTATTAACTTCCCGATATTTTGGACCCTGCTCACTTTCGACCAATAAGACACGAGGTAGCAGGTTGCATGTTTGTGTGTGTGTGTGTGTTGCTGTCGGCCATGTTGTGAAGAATCTGTACGAGCGTCCCGAATGGCACCCTCTTCCCTGAGTGGTGCTACTTATGTCCACTACCCCATGTGTCCTGTTAAAAGGGCACTGGGCAGGGATGAGGGCACTAGGTAGGGAAGAGGGCACCGTTTGGGACTCGTAAGGCGGTGTTGTTCAGCTGGCGGCCGTGTTCTGATGAAATCCTGCTTCCCTATAATATCTGTTCACCTCTTCACCTGTCCCTCTCCCCCTTCCTCTCCCTCTCCCCCTTCCTCTCCCTCTCCCTCTCCCTCTCCCCCCTTCCTCTCCCTCTCACCGTTTATCCATCTTTCCCATAGCCTCCCTATCCTTCTCTTTCTCACACTCCTTTCCTTATCTTCGCACAATTTCTTCCCCATCTCGTTTTTAGTTTAAATACATTTAAATAATAATTATTATTATAAAACGAACTACACCTAATTTTCTTGTAAGAAAAAAAAACAGAAAAGAATGCCCTGTGGGTGAGGAGTTATAGGGTTGAAAGAGCAGAATTAAGATTTAAAGGAGAGTTTCACAGGTAGAGAAGGGGGGAGAGAGATCGAGAGGGAGAGAGAGAGAGAGAGAAAGATGATACAAATGTTCCAAATAGCACCCTACTGCCTACATAGAGCACAGCTCTGAACACAGGGCCCAGGTCCAAAATAGTGCCCTTCAAAGAGAACAGAGAGGCGTTCAGAGGCAGAACAGCCAGGGATGCAGTCTAACCACCCAACTGAAACAGAAGCCAGCAACAGAAGCTGAGGTGTTTCGGACACAAGGGAATGAAACATTTAGACGGTTGCTCTGCCAGAAACATTTCTGTGTTGTGTGTGTGTGTGTCTCCTTTTTCTTCCTCCAGAAGATTTCCATTTATATTATCTGTGTGTGTTTGGAGTTTGCGTGTGTGCATCTGTGCGTGTGTGTGTGTGTGTGTGTGTGTGTGTGTGTAGAGACAATCACCACTTGTCACTCCGGCATATTTCTGTGCCAGTACATTGGTCTTAAAATTAGACACATTCAGAGGTCAGGATGTAATACCACAGCATCATTAAGCACGCGCTCTATAATTGAAATGTGTGTGCGTATGTCTGTGTGTGCGCATTTATATATATATATATTTGTGCGTGTCTCTGCATGTGTGTGAGAGACAAAGTGCATTTCTGTGTATCTGTGTGTGTTGTTCAGACATGACTGTCTGTTAGCCTGTTTGTGTGTGTGTGTGTGTGTGTGTGTGTATGTGTGTGTGTGTGTGTGTATCCCTGCATGCAGGCTTTTCAGGATGCATTTATGCCCGACCACGTATGTAGGTGTGTGTGTGTGTGTGTGCTCCATAATTGCCCGATGACATTGATCTTTGAGCTTGCACTTATTACGAGATGGATACTTTGCGAGAAGAAAAGCGTCCCAATTACAGGTAATGGTGCTAGCCGGAGTCATGAGGAAATTACCTCCGACATCGAGAGACAGAGATACTGCTAATTCTACTACTACTGCTGCTAATTCAGTGGGAGCGCCGACATGAATGACTGAATGAACACCAAGCCGCTCCACAATACAGAAACCCTGCCGGGCTGTTGTGTTGTGCCGGGCTCCTGCTCCCGGGGCCATTTTGATCCCTGCTCTGTAGACTGATTCCCGGGCGTTTTTTTTTCCTTTTTCGTTTACTTCTGAACATCCAGCCTGGTCGGGAGACCGTCCGTCCTTTTTCAGGACACCCACAGTGCAGTGCCGTAAGGGCCTGGACCGCTACACCATCCCGGGCCCGAGCAAAATAAGACCTCAAAACGGAAATAACGTCGTTGTCCTCACAGGCGTGAAGGGGTAGGTGCGGAAGCACGCACACAAGAACCATTTTTGGGGGTACAGGTACCCAAAAAGCAAATAAACACACACACCTTACCTCAATGACTTGACCCTTGCCCCAGCAATAAATATAACCATAATGCCTAAACCTAACCCTAATTTCAATTCTAACACTATGCCCAATTGTGTTTTTCCCTAATCCTGACCCCGAAGGCAAATAACACATTTGTCCGCGTGGGGACCTACTTCTACATTTTGCTATCTTTGTGGGGACATCATGCCCCCCCCCACCCGCACACACACACACACACTCACACAGCGGGCAAGCTGTTCTCTCTGTTCGCATAGGATCTGACTGCAGGATTGGATATGTCTACACCAATCAGTCTTCATTATTCAAGTTGATAAAGTACTTGTTACCTGGGGCAACATGATGAGACTAGTCAGAGGGAGGGGATTATGTGTCTCTGTCTGTCTGTCTGTCTGTGTCTCTGTCTGTCTGTCTGTCTGTCTGTGTCTCTGTCTGTCTATCTGTGTCTCTGTCTGTCTGTCTGTCTCTGTGTGTGTGTGTGTGTGTGTGTGTGTGTGTGTGTGTGTGTCTGTTTGTTTTTATTAGCATATATCTTTCTATTTATTCAGGTGTGTAGACACACACCATAACCTGATCAACGGCGAACAAAGGGAAACAATGTCCGTTGAGGTTCAGATTCACGGTCCGTGTGGCGGTTTAATGAGCAGCCCACTCCTAGAACCAGCACCTCCTTCAGGCCCTTTAGCAGCGACGCTTTTCCGATGGTAGATCAGACGCCACATCAAGCCTGTCGCAACAAACATTCACCACTAGATAATTGCCAGCCGCTATCTTGGGAAAACCGTCAACACACACCCAAATCACCGGCAGAGGCGATTTCAATTTCAACCATCACTTACCATCCTCAGCTCATCCCAGACACAGATTAGGGTTTGTGTCCCTGCTGCTATCCACATTTACCCAGATATTTCTCAGGTGGTTATTAGGTTCTTGTCACCAGGTTATTTTTGTGCGTAAGTTCACCAGATATGTACTTGAAAAATCCTTATTTTTGCTGCATCAGAACAACTGAGCGGATCCTCAACAGGTATAATCTCGTTCTACTTCTCGTCATGCGGCTTGCTCAGCCAGGAGGTCCACGCCGGAGCGCCACACGCCGCAGGAACTAGTTCTACAGCCAACAGCCTTGACGAAGACCATGGGCTCCCAAACTGCCGCAAGGAGTCCCTAGAGCAAGACAAGGTCATCATTTTCGATGACTAACCCCAAGAGCCTTGACGGGTCAATTTCACCATTCTACGCTGGAGCCCTGGACCGTTTTACCCATTCTAACGTTCAATCACAATGAAACTGTCTGTCCACTTTCTGTAGCCAAGTCACAGCAATGCGATTGACTGTCTGTAGGAGCGATCCCTTTTTCAGGTTTAGTTTATACTGGCCACTGTGTATATTTGAACAGTCCTAGTAAATTAGGCCAGTAGGTATTTTCACAATAATAATAAGCAAATCATTTTTTTTTTATAAACAAAGTGAATTGAAAAGAAATGCGGCTGATTTAATTATAATCACGAAGTTGTTGTAGAAAAACAAATATTTACGTTTTGTCTCGACGACCTTATAAATTGTCTAAAACAACTTTAAAATGAGCATTAAACAGCAGTTAGGTTATTGTGCAGAGCAGTCTGCTGACATACAATTGGTCATCACCAGCGTCAAAACAACGTCAAACCAACATGAAACGAACGTCATGCCAAGGTCAAAGCCAGCTCCATCTTAGTCCTTGTTTATGAATATGTGCCGTTGGGGTCGTCTGCGCCGTCCCCCTCAGGTTAACACGAGGTGCAGTCATTCACCACATGTGCAGCAGACACCACTGAAAAAGCCTGAGGCCAGTTTTGAAGAGTGGTGGGCTTGGTTAAGGAAGAGATGTGAGCTATCACACAGGGCTCTGCTGAAACAGAAGCAGTGGCAGTCACTGGCTGAAGTGTGAGAATCTGTGTTCAAATGAACCACGCACACACACACGCACACACACACACACACACACACACACACAGTCAATGTTATTACTGCGTCCGTAAAGTTCTCTTCGTTTGGGTTGTGGTGAATGGCTTTTAATGATTCATCACTTATTATTCCACTGGAGAGGAGAGACTGTGGTGTGTGTGCGCGTGTGTGTGTGTGCACGCACGCCTCTGTGTGGTGTGTGCGTGCATGCGCAAGTGTGTTGGCAGAATGACAGATGAAATGTTCTCTTTTCCACCAGCAGATGGCACTAAAACCCTTCATCTCCACTGTTTCTCAATGTTTAGTGGAATAAAATAATGCTGTAGGCTCAATCACTTTCCTGTCTAACTGCTCTTTTCTACTTCTCTCTCTCTCTCTCTTTCCTCTTCTATCTTCTCTGCATCTCTCTCTCTTTTTCTAAATTGATTAATTGTGAATGCAGAGACAGCTTTAGCTAATGATTAAGGAGAAACTACTTGAGTTCTCCAATTATGGCCATGCCAGAAGTGTGTGTGAGCTACTAGCTTTCTAATTGGGGCTGAATCATTAAAATGATGAGACACACACACACACACACACAGACAATCTGAGTTATCTTAGTTTGGTGAAGGTGTGTGTGCATGAGTGAGTGAGAGTGTAGGGGTGGGGGGGGCGGTTTGGAAGTTATGCACATTTAACATCGTCACCATGGTAACAGCCTGTAGTGGGGGAGAACTTATGCGCGCGCACACAGACAGACACACACACGCGCGCACACACTTGAAGTATTTATTTTATAGCTATGGGACACATGGAGACATGTTTATAAAGTGCATCAGGCAATCACACTGCTGTCACCACTTTATATTGCTGTTGATTTATTTGATCAATTATAGACTTCACACCAGTGTGTGTGTGTGTGTGTGTGTGTGTGTGTGCACGTTAGCTACATGACTAGCATTAGGGCCTGCTCTTCAACTCGCACTCATCATTTTTGTTTATCTGCTCCTTATCAATTTGGCTTTGGATGTCTGTCTAGAAACATCCTCAGCTACCAGCGAATGACTCAGCTCCACCAATCACTTCAGCATCCTGTTAATTAAAGTCATGAGCCATAATCTGAGACCACGTCAGCTCAAAGCTCACTCGCCGTTGTTGCACTGGAGGGCTCCAGGATAGATTTAATCCCGTTTCAGGTTGCCAAATGATTTCATGGCAGAGGACCCAAGAAGCCATTAGAGGAAATGTTGTCAAAGAGGCTCAAAGACGTTGTATCTCCTCTTCTATAAAACTAGATCCTGTCATCCTTTATCTCTCTGGGTTTTTTTCCTTCCTTCCACATCTCCCTTGGTGTCTTTACATGCTTTCCCACCTCACCCCCTCCTCTCTCTCACCCTCCACCTCCTCTCTCTCTCTCTCTCTCTCTCTCCAGATCTTTTTCTAATATCTACCCGTTTTCTGTCCATCCTATTTAGGTTTGGAGTTTGTGATGTCCTAATAAATGTCCCCACCCCCATTCCTCTGTCCTAAACGTCCACTGTCCCCTGCATCAACAGTCATCTTCTGTTAAGTGGATATTTCCAGACACTCCCAGAGAAGGCAGTGAGAAGTGGAACGGTGTGCCCCCCCCCCCAATAGTGAAACCACACTTATCAGTTGGAAATTGGAGGGAGGGGAGTGAGGGATGGGGCAAAGGGAGGGAAGGGAGGGGAGAGTAGGGAGGCAGGGCGGGAGTGAGACTGGAAGAAAGTGAAAAAAGAGGAAGAATGAGAGGGTGAATTACTCTTCTTGATTCAAAGCCTTGACTGTCTGTGGGACACCAAATCCATGGCTGTATATCAAGTGTTTTGTGTGTATGCAGATTAGTCTTTGGCTGGCCCCTTCTGAGTTACATACACACACACACACACACACATTTGTTTTACTTTCTTTTGTGGGGACCCCAGATATGTTACCATTTTTAAACAAATCCCAAACTTTAAACCTTAACCCCAATGCTAGCTAGAAATCTAAAACCCAAACCCAAAACAAACCCTAATTCTAACCCCGATTATTGTAAAATTAACCCTGGATCAGAGCTTGACTTGGGATAAAATAAGTGCAGGAACTGACAAATTGCACATTAGACTACGTTCCTCAAAATTTACAGGTTAATAAGGCTTAGTCCATTAAGGTTGCCTATCTCAGAAGTCCCAGAGAGCTACTTTGCCTAAAAATGGAACCGGATTGGCTAAAATTAGAAATACCGGAACGCCATTCCGGCCCAAGTCAAGAACTGTCCTGGATATTTTACCGAATGTCATTTTTGTAACTCTACCACAGAACATTGCGATGGACCAATCCTACAGGTCAATATCACTAACAAAGAGGTAGCCAAAACATCTGCAAATTCCCACTGGGTTCATAACAATCAATTATTTGCTAGACCAAATGCTAAAACCTCGCTTTAAAACAGTTGGTATGGTAATTCAACATCCCTGTTGTCCCTAACATGCAATTGTCCCAAAGGCAGAGGACAGGCTTCATTAGGGCTTGACCAGACCAGATCCAACTATGGCCAGTAGCAAAAACGGTCTGATAAATTAGGGGGAAATAATTTCATGTCTTATTAGAGAGAAAATAACTAGTTAGATATTTTTCCGAGCAGCAGTCCCAGAGCTTGAAAGGGTTGCTGCAAGGTGGGCAGGTGAGAAGATGTACTAGGGAATCACTGTGACACGTGAATAACCACCACAAAAACAAACATTAGAGTATTCTGTGACGCGCAGTCACATTCAAGCCCTAATTAATCAAGACGCATATTTGACTTGTCAAATAGTGTTATTTCTTGTGTCAAATGGCGTGATTTGATGTGGATATGTTTTGACTCAGAGATGCAAACGAGATTCTATAGGAAATAGCTCTTTCATGGGGAATGGCGATCTACACACAAGGTCACATTTACCTGGCAGGGATTTACCTTTCGCACATGTGTTGGTAATATCTGCACACACACACACACACACACACACACACACACACACACACACACACCAACAGGTTCGGAACTGAACAAAGTGATTGAATCCTCTCTCAGGATTTCATCTCTTTAGGTTGTATTGATGTAGTAATTTAGTGTACAGGCATGTGTGCGTGTGTGTCATTTGATTGCTTTGCCTTTTTTAACGGTATAAAATACTTTCTATTCACACTAAGGTAGCTTCTCCATAGATCTAAAGAGAATACCCTTGTTTGACATTTTTATGTAATGTAAACTTTTATGTAATGTAAACATGTATGTAATGTAAACTTTTGACCGCTACCTCCCGAGGTGACGCATAGCACTCTTCACAGAAGTGTCTCCTGCTGCCAAAAGCTACTGTAATACAAATCTTGACAGCAGAGGATTATTTTAAAACAGATGAAATGCTTACATTTTACTAACATTATCTATAATGCAAACATTGAATTAAAACAAACAACCCTGGTTTGTTTTACGCTAATTAGTTATTTCAGTTACTTATAATATCATCTACATCCTGGATTGGCCAAATATTTAGCGAACATTAGCTAGCTAGCCATTAGCCGTAGAGGTTGATCACAAGCGTGATGTTTCAAAGTAATGTAGCTCTGCTTTAAATATTGCAATGTGACCACGTGGTGGCGAGATGTTTTTGAGGCATTTAGTTCAAAGACCGGTCTCTTTCGACTGACTTAGTTCATTTGAGCTGGCAGTGCACAGAGCACCCAGCAAACAACTGACTGAAAACTTGACAGAGTCCTGATTTTACAAGCCCCTCGACCTGCATAGGAGGCAAACGGCTGTTATTTGGGACTTAGACCAGTAAAGATGTACTTTAAACAATTGCGACGGCAACATTCCTTGGTAGATTTTCAACAAGGTCCAGTCGTGGATGTAACTGGATTAGATTGCGAACTACTTTTGCTGGAGTGCTGACGGCAATGAGCACCCGTCATTGTCCATCTGAAGCGGCAGAAAATCAGTCCTCAATTTTATCGAGTTGAGGCTCTGTGTATGTTCTCGTTCTATAAAGCCGTTCTATAAAGCCGTCATAACATCCAATAATCAATTCATTACATTCCTCCTTGCACCGTGAGTCCAATCATTAGTTCTTAACATATCTTTCTCTAATGCGGCCTAAAGGTTGATCCATTTTTCTCTCCGCGTGTGAAACAAACATCTGTTATTCTGAGCAGTGAGCTAGAGGACCGCGTATGAATCCTGCCAGAGATCTGGGTGGAGGACTCACCGATGCCAGACATTCATATTAATTATTAAATTCAACGTATCACTTAGCCGATCTCGAGTTCGTCAAGCCAAAGATCTGTGTATGTTTTGGTTCAATGAAGCTGTGTCTTACATAACATTCAAGGATCAAACAACTGCATTCGTTCTTGCGCCGTGTGTCCGACAGTCAGTTTAGAAGGCAAATAAGTTTAACAATGAGTTTCTATGCAAGTAATTGAAGACCAACTGATTGTCATTTTATATTCCATAGGAAGCAAACTGCATGGCAGCCGTTAAACCTGATACCACAAATATTTACTTTCTCCTTCGGTCATCTTCTCTCCTCCGTCTCTCTCTCTCTTTAACTTCCATCCTCTTTTTGTTCTGTCTCTCTTCTTTCTGTACTCATACCTCCTCATTTCATCACTACCTCCTTCCTGGTAGATCACAAGAAATAGGGATGGAGGGATAAAGGACTACACCTGTATTAATTCCTGTCCACCTCTGTTGAGGTCAGGTAGAGATATAGGTCTCTGGTTTTCTCTCTCTCTCTCTCTCTCTCACACACACACACACACACACACACACACACAAAACGGGGTTGGGTGGGTACTGGAGCCTGGCTCCATCGATTGGTGCAGTAACACGGTTATTTCTGCAGGTCTGTCTGGCACAGATGTCCCCATGGCAGGAGGAAAGAGGGAGAGGGAGGGAGGCAGGAGAAGAAGAAGGGAAGGAGGAGTGAGAGGGAGGGAGGAGAGAGAGGGTGGAGAGTGAGGAGAGAGAGAGAGGGCAGAGAGAGAGAGGGAGAGAGAGAGTGGTAAAGAAGAGGGGGATGAGAAAGGGATGAGAGTAAGAGTGAAGGAGGGGGAGAAAGGTAAGAAGGGACAGGAGTGAGAGATGAGGGAGGGGGAGAGGGGAAGGGAAGAATATGGGAGGGAGAAAGAAAATGAGAGAAAGACATAAAATGGAAGGACATAGATGGGAGGAAAGAAGATGGAAGGACATAGAGAGATAGAAGATGGAGGGACACAGAGAGATAGAAGATGGAGGGACACAGAGAGATAGAAGATGGAGGGACACAGAGAGATAGAAGATGGAGGGACATAGAGAGATAGAAGATGGAGGGACACAGAGAGATAGAAGATGGAGGGACACAGAGAGATAGAAGATGGAGGGACACAGAGAGATAGAAGATGGAGGGACACAGAGAGATAGAAGATGGAGGGACACAGAGAGATAGAAGATGGAGGGACACAGAGAGATAGAAGATGGAGGGACACAGAGAGATAGAAGATGGAGGGACACAGATGGGGCAGATTGATGAGAAGAAACAAGAGAAAAAAGAGAATGGAGAAGATAGAAAATAAATCCTCAGTGTAAATCTATTAATTAAATCCTCATTTGAATTAATAACCTCTCAATATTTATCTCTTTAAGATACTCATCAGCATCATAATGAGCACACTATTTTAGGTGAGGGCCTCAGTGAGTGTGGTTTTATTGACCGTGTGTGTGTGTGTGTGTGTGTGTGTGTGTGGGTGGATGGTGTCTAAGGCTTAGCAGACGTTAGTCCAGGGCTCATGCTGAAACCCTCCAGAGGATTGTTGAGGCTCACAACTAAATTTACAGCCCTGCCTCCCCCTTCACCCCTCTCCTCACCCCCTACTCACCCCCTGCACCCCACAGAGGCAAGGTCAGGCAATTATCCTTCACTGACCAGCCAGCCGAACACATACATACACACACACACACACAAACACATATACACACAGTGTCAGTCAGAGTAAAACCACATTGACAGGGTCCCTCCCATCATTCCGCAGAGAGAGAGCGAGAGATTCATGGTGAATATGTTTGAAATCAGGCAGAGTGCTTCAAATAAACAACTGCCTGTGCTCCAAATGTCCTCCCATTCACTTGTAGTGCACTACAGGATCACGGCCTTGGACATAAGTTATGCATTTTAGATGAGGTACTAGGGTGCTGGTTGGAATGTCCTCCGCGCGTGTCGGAGTATTTCAAACAATGCTTTACAACGTGCCTGACAGCTCTGAAAAACTCCCGACCTGGCGTGCCACACCCCTGAAAAACCAAATACTTCCACCGAACAACTAGTGCCCTCTCATTCTCCCTCTGCCTCTGCCTCTTCCTATTTACTTTGTCTTTTCCTCTACTACTTTTTCCCCGCTACTCTCTGTACCCCCCCCCCGATCATCTCGCTTTTCACTTACCTTTCTCTCCTGTATTCCTAGCTCCTCCCTGTAGGCAGACTCATTGTTGTTGCATACAAGTGTGTGTTGTAGGCAAACTTAACAATGGTGTTGGTGTCCAGCAGGGGCCACATAGGGGTGAACAGGTAGTAAACCATTGTTGGACTGAGGACACACCCTTGGGGGGCCCCAGCGCTAGGAGACAGGGAGTAAAACAGAGGACTGAGGACACACCCCTGGGGGGCCCCAGTGTTAGGAGACAGGTAGTAAAACAGAGGACTGTGGAAACACCCCCGGGGGGCCCCAGTGTTAGGAGACAGGAAGTAAACCAGAGGACTGAGGACACACCCCTGGGGGGCCCCAGCGCTAGGAGACAGGGAGTAAAACAGAGGACTGAGGACACACCCCTGGGGGGCCCCAGTGTTAGGAGACAGGTAGTAAAACAGAGGACTGTGGAAACACCCCCGGGGGGCCACAGTTTTAGGAGACAGGAAGTAAAACAGAGGATTGAGGACACACCCCTGGGGGGCCACAGTTTTAGGACACAGGAAGTAAAACAGAGGACTGAGGACACACCCCTGGGGGGCCCCAGTGTTAACAGTCAGGCAGTAAACCAGAGGACTGAGGACACACCCCCGGGGGCCACAGTTTTAGGAGACAGGAAGTAAAACAGAGGACTGAGGACACACCCCTGGGGGGCCACAGTTTTAGGAGACAGGAAGTAAAACAGAGGATTGAGGACACAGAAAAATGTAATAAAACTTCTATAACACACCGTCCGCTCAGTGTGTGTGTGTCTGTGCGTGTGTGTGGCTCTTATATTGCCCTCAAGTCAAAGCTGATTCACCGCATTCAATTTAAACTGAGTCATAACAAGGTGATGGGCTGGACAGAAAACGAGATGTCTGTATGTGGCTGGGTGCGTTTGGTGGGGTGTGTGTGTGTGTGTGTGTGTGTGTGTGTGTGTGTGTGTTTGTGTGTCAGGCTAACTAACCTTCATACATTCAGGCATCACGTTTAATGATCTCTCTCTCGTCCGTTGACTCTCACAGGATCGGACCACAACGTCTTTCCATAATCCCACACCAATGTGAAAATGTGAATCAGAATGTGAATCAGAATGTGAATCAGGACAAAGGTCACATAAGAACCAAGTGTAAACAACGACACACTTCTCTCCTCAACCAACCTTACTTTTGCTCCTCCACACCCAAACACACACAGACACAGACACACACACACACACAGAACAATGGATACATGCAGGGATTGAACCACGATCTCCGATGGGAAACAGGTTTAGTGTGTGTGACTGGCCTGTGGGGTTACCACAGGGTGTGCACCTCCATGTCCAGTAAAACATGCAGAAACCCAACTCAACACCCGCAGATGAATATGGAACAATGTCTAGCCAGTGTAATTTAAATCAACAGAAAAATGTTACACTGGGAGCCCAACCCCTTTTTCTCCCTCATCACATAAAACTCTTAAATCCTCCGTGAAGCATGTCCGATGCCAGCCATTTTTGGATATTTGGGAATTTCTATGAATATTTAGCAGAGTAGCAATAAGCCAAGGGTGGTAGCTCTGGGGTTTGAGGTGACATTCTTCCTGTGGGCCTGTGTCATATTCGGGGAACCGAATGAACAACACATTTTAATACTGATGTATTCATTCAGTTATTTTATTCCGGAAGCATCTGCTACACAAGCGTCTGTGAGGATTAGCTTACATGGTGATCCATATTCGTATTCATTAATTCCGTGTTACGATTTATTTACCTATTTTTCCTGGCCATGAATATATCGCCAAGCTACGGCATCCTAGCGAGGGTACTGCAGTTCTGCTTCTAGGTATTGGGGAGGGTGGACAAGATGTAGGCCTTTCACTGTAAATCACCGACACCCAGTCAACAACAACTGTGCTCTGAGGGGAAATGCCTGGATCTAGTCCTATATACAGGTACTTGGACAACTGATTTGGCTAGCTATTGCTGAGGCTAGGTCCTGCGGTGGGGGGTTTGTGCTGTACCCCTCCGGTCCTTTATTCAGACCCGCGGTCGGGGGTTTGTGCTGTACCCCTCCGGTCCTTTATTCAGACCCGCGGTCGGGGGTTTGTGCTGTACCCCTCCGGGCTACTGTGATGTGTGTGGGCCGACATTTAGATCATTGACTGCATGGTAACGTGACATTCACATCATGCAGGTAATTTATGCACGAATATCAGGGGGAATATATTGACAGACGGATGGGTGTACTGTGTGTGTATGGTGTGTGTGTGTGTGTGTATGGTGTTTGCGTGTGTGCGTGTGTGTGCGTTTGTGTGATTGGCAGCTAGTTGTAGTGCTTGGGGCTACTTTGCATTCCCCTCTCATAGACAACATGGACCAGTGACACCCCCTCACTAATTCCTAACTCCCACTACTCCCACACCGTGTGTGTGCGCGTGTGTCTGTGTGTGTGTGTGTGTGTGGTTGCGTGTGGAGAAGAGAACAAGAAGGAGAGGAAAGGAGAAGGGAGGAGAAGGGGGAGGAGAGGAGGAAAGAAAAAGAGAATGAGAGAGGGGAGAGTGTGAGTAATGGCTGGTCTTCCTCACTCAGTAGTTAGGGGAAAATCCCAAGGGACTCGCCTACTCATGGAACCTACACACACGCACGCACGCACGCACACACGCCAAATCGGACAGCTGAGATAGCTACTGCAGGCTGTCAGCCGTTTGCCCGCATCGATGAAAACTTCCTCTGAGATGTCTTGTCGGGATGCTCGGCAGTGGGTTTTCCACACTGACATAATATTTCAGGCGATGCGCTGTCCAGGGCTAAAGTTGTTTTTGAAAAAAGGTTTTCCCGGGTAGTTCGCTGTTGTCTGGTTTATTTTCCAGCTGTTGGCCACTGCTAAGGCATGCAATCTATCAACAGGATGTGGGATTGGAAGAGGAGGAGAGGGAGAGAGAGGTTGGATGGAAAGAGAGAGAGGGACAGGGAGTTTGACGGGTGGTGACAGAGAGGACAAGAGGAGAGGATGTTGAAACGAGTGAGAGAGACTATTCACCTATCTACTCCCATTGATAAAAGAAGAGAGTTAGATGCACAGAGGTATATATATATATATATATAACAGAGAGAGTTTCTGGAGGGATCTGAGAGAGACTGTTTATCCATCTCCCCGTGAGGAGTGATCACTAAACGGCTCAGTAAAGCTTGAGTTGTGCCTCGGAGAGTCATTTTAGGCCTGCAGCAACCTCACTTACTCGACACACACACACACACACAAACAAACACACACATAAACACACACACATAAACACACATGCCATTTAGATGTTTGTATCTTCAAACGGCTTCAGTGCGTTCAGTACTACCAGCAACCATGTTGACATTCCATTGGAGTGGTTTTTATGTGCACCTCATATAGCCAGGACCCACGGCCTGTGTCCTGAATGGCGCCCTATTCCCTTTGTAGCGCACAACTGTAGACAAGGGCCCTTAGAGACTCCGCAGGGAGTGGGGCACAATTTGGGAAACGTCTGTCAGGTTTGCTTTGCAATTGGTGTTGTGAGGAAGAGTTCGGAGGCGATTGGTAACAGAATTTCTCTGGTTGATGCTCAGAGCCATGAACACATCTTCTGTACACTTGTTTGAAAGTGGTCTAACATTAAAGCGCTGTGCCTCCACCCAGTTTCTTTTCGAGGAGGACCGGTGGAGATGGCGTGAGCTTGTAGCGCTACTCGCTACAAACACGCATTCTTTTGAAGACAAGAGGCGTCTTCTTGCAGCGATTTTTAAACAAAGACGACACAAAATCTGTCATTTCCTACGTGAGGTAAGTGAAGCCGTGGGCGGAGCTTGAGGAAGGAGGCGGGCTGAGCCAAGGATGTGCTTACAGGATCCTATTGGTCAACATGGACACATTTTATCATGTCTCTGGTGGTTCCAATATGTGAAGTGAACTTCCACCATTACTAATTTCACCGGGCACTCATTTTAAACAACGTCGCTATTTCAAAACCTTGACAATTTGGGAGAAGTCGACAAAACTGAATGCCCACCACTCATGAGTAATTTCACTAAAACTGAGAGGTTATTCAAACTTTTGGTCAGACCTTTCATTAGTGAGAAAACCGGAAGAATAGTGGATTCTTTGCTTTGAATTGCACTGCTAAGCACCAGAGTCATCTATGAACATGTGCTTTTAGTCTGAAATAATCCAAATCACTACAACTGATTACAGATGAAAGCCAATTAGCTTGATTTGTGATCTGGAAGGTGGTTGGTTACACCTCAGCAAGTTTGAAATTCCAAATCTTAATTCCAATGGTGAGGGTGATCACTTATCCAAATGGGATATTTAAATGTTTTAATTTAAAAAAATAATAATTTTATTTTCACTTGGATATTGTGAGTTACTGTGTCTAAATAAAGACAGAAAAATATTGTATGCGTTTATATTTCAGGCTGGAAGGCATCTCTCGCTCTCTCTCTCTCTCTCTCTCTCTCTCTCTCCCTCTCTCGCTTTCTCTTTCTCTCTCTCGCTCTCTCTCTCTCTCATGCGATGATGCGCCTTAATACATTAATTTACACATATTTTACAATCATACGACTGTTTGCAGCTACTATCTCTCCCTTAATTATTAATAATAACATATAATTAATATTAGCTTTCGTTTGTTAAGTGTCTTTCCACATAAAACCCCTGAAGGATATACTGTAATTACGGTCGAGTCCCAAACGGCATCGTAGCTAGTGTACTACTTCAGACTGGAGCCCTGTGGGCACTCTCAGGGCCCTGGTCAAAAGAAACGCGGCACACGGAATAGGCCATTTGGGACGCACTCCGAAAAAAACCCCATTTTGATTCATTTTCAGGCTCTCTCTAAACTGACCCGCTGCTGTGAAAATCCCATTTGTCTTGAATAACAATGACAATGTGTTAATGGCAGGTTCAAAGCAACGCACGAGTCGTTAGACGCAGTTAGTGTGTTTACCTGCAAGAGAATCCAGAGCTCAACACCATTTAAATGACAAGTCGTTATCTTTATATTTTACTCTAGAAAGGCAGACAGGGTCATTTTAACTAAAACTTTCATACTTTGGAAGTCAACCCCCGTGTCTTAATCCAAAATATGTCTGTTCAAATCACAGATGATTTCAATTGTTGTGTTTTGCATGAGTTTGCGTCTACAGGTGGTCTGCAGTGTAATCATGACAGCTGTATTGTGTTTTTAAAATTATACCTTTCATGGATTCATATGGTACCCTCATCTCCAGGAATCCCCCGAGGTGAAGACGATCATAAGACGATCATAAGACCTTTATAATTAAGGTTTTTCTAGTCATTGATTGAGGTGAATCTAGCCATTCAAATTAAAAATATTCTGAAGCCAGATTATACAGTAGTTACAAGTTATCCTACTAGTGGGATAGAAAAGGTAATCTAGTCATTTAAATGGTCATCTAGCCATTGAAATGAATAACATAATCTAGCCAATGAAATGAAGAAAGTTATCTAGCCAGTGATATGACTAATTTTATCTTGCCTTTCAAATGAAGGTAGTCATCGAGATGAAGAAGGTTAGGCAGTCACAGATGAAGAAGGTTAGGTAGTCACAGATGAAGAAGGTTATGTAGTCACAGATGAAGAAGGTTATGTAGTCACTGAGAAGAAGGTTATGTAGTCACTGAGAAGAAGAAGGTTATGTAGTTATTGAGATGAAGAATGTTCTCCATTTGCTCTCTTCAGTTTCTCCTCTGCTGTCCCTGAATGTCTATCACTTTCCCCCATCACCTTTTCTCTCAATTTTTCTTCCTCCATCTCCCTCTCATTGTCCTGGCAGCTCCTGCTGAACCCTACGGCGACATAATTTAATATTCTGGTGTCATCGTAAAACGAGAGGAGGCTTGGCATGTCAACGCTGAGAAGAGAGCATATCGATTTACTATGAGGAGTGGAGCGGAGCGAAGAAGAGTGAAGTAGAGGACAGGAGCGAGGCAGACAGAAGAGGAGAGGAATTAAGCGGTGGAGTAAAGACTGGAGTGAAGCAGAGAGGAGTGAAGCAGAGAGGAGTGAAGCAGAGAGGAGTGAAGCAAAAAGGAGTGAAGCAGAGAGGAGTGAAGCAGAGAGGAGTGAAGAGAGAGGAGTGAAGCAGAGAGGAGTGAAGAGAGAGGAGTGAAGCAGAGAGGAGTGAAGCAGAGAGGAGAGAAGAGAGAGGAGAGAAGCAGAGAGGAGAGAAGCAGAGAGGAGAGAAGAGAGAGGAGAGAAGCAGAGAAGAGTGAAGCAGAGAGGAGTGAAGCAGAGAGGAGAGAAGCAGAGAGGAGTGAAGCAGAGAGGAGAGAAG
>JACXGI010006051.1:8649-22399 GCA_016801175.1 Esox masquinongy | reverse complement strand
GTCATACTGAACCGGAGAGAGCAGAGGTCATAATGAACCAGAGAGAGCAATGGTCATATACTGAACCAGAGAGAGCAGAGGTCCTACTGAACCGAAGCAGAAAGAAACAGAGGACAAACATTACAGGCTGGATGGACACCGACGTGGGTTACTTTGCCTATGAATGTTGTATGTGGGGGTTATGAATGCTATTTTGGTTATAAAGTCCTTATGTAGTGACACAAAAATACACTGCAGCTGACGTGTTGGAGGACAGGTGGGCGCCAGGCCGTATGTATGTACTCTAGGCACCTTAGTCCAGGCTTTGGGCAATTGGCTAGGATGCAATAACGTGGTTTGGAACCAGGCCCATGTCTCCTTTGCAAACATCATCTGGCCTTTATTACAATAGGGTTAGCGGCAAGGTTATTACGGTATGGTTTGGAACCAGGCCCAGGTCTCCCTTCACTGGTTTGACCACGGGTCCAGGCCGATGGCTATTGGCTAGGTTGTAACAGTTTGATTTGGACCCAGGCCCATGTCTCCTTTCCTTACCCACTCTGGAAAGATTTGGCTTTTGGATCAGCTCCTGTGTCTAGCCTTACACCTTTAAAGCAGCAATCAGCAGTTTAAACATTAACAAGAAATGTGACCACTCTCAAATTCACAGACAGAGCTACAACGACTGACCATCCAAGACCATCCAATCCTACTGTTGTTTTAACTAGACGTATGTTTTCTGGCTATATAGCCGTTTGATTATATTTTCTTTCTTCACAAGTATTGGAGTAAAGAAAGCTGATATTTTGAGTTCTGATGCTGTATGACGGTTAAACTAAGTTCATGAGGCACTTCAAAGTTATATTCATTAAAAAGCTATTGTAAAAAAAGTCAATGAATTGCTGAATGCCCTTATAAGAACTGAACAGTGATAACAAACTCTAACCGAATAGTACCCTACTGCCTACGTAGTGCACTACTTCTTCTGCCCTGGCCTATTCGGCATAGGGACCCAGAGTTAGAGACGCAGGCAACTCTGTCATACCGTGGGCAGGGTTGGGTAGGTTACTTTTTAAATGTAATCCGTTACAGTTAGAAGTTACCTGTCCACATTTGTAATCAGCAATATAACTTTTTGATTACTCAAATTCAGTAAAGTAATCTGATTACTTTGAATTACTTTTAGATTACTTTCATATTAAGAGGGATTGGAAAACAAATAGGAATAGCCTATAACCAACTGAACACCTTTTGCGGGATCAATCAATGTTAGAGTTTGCATAGCTGGCCAAAAACGGAATTCGCATTTTACCTTATGGGTTGTGTAGGCTACAGTGCCTTTGGAAATGGGTTTCTAAACCATTGCTTTTTACACGCTAAAGGTCTGTCATTCAGTCATTCCAATTAATCCAATAAACCTCGATCTTCCAGAATCTGACTTTTTATCTGAACATAACCCAAAATCTAATGATGCTTAAGCCTGTTCTGTTATTTGTGTTTTATTCATGTTTTTAATTGCTTCAAAACATTGTTGAAAAATAAATGGCAATTACTCGAAAAGGGTATTGACATTGTTGTATATAAAAATTAACACATCCGTAGCTTTTCGCGCATAAACTAAATCTGCAGTAGTCTGATGATTTACTCCACACTCAACATTGTCAAAATGTTGCAGAAACCCCCGGCACGTGAATGCACGTTTGCAATTGTGAATACACGCATAGAAATAAGATTTACCCGCACGAACGTAACCTGCGATTATTATGCCCACCAGTGATGGATTTTCAAAACGCAAATGAAAGAAATAAAATGATTAAAAACCTGCACTCGTAGCTTAAAGTAAATGACGTCAGCAGCCAATGATTACCAATGAACACAATTTTCAGAGAGGCAAAGCAAGTACAATCACATGGCCTACCTGTATGGATGGAGTTGATGTGGCCGCGTCAAATGCAAATAATCATCCTTTGGCAGAGCGCTTCCCAACACGCCTTTTCTCCTCAAATGTCGTGGTAAATTCCATATGTTTCATCTTGAAGCCAGCGCCATGTTACAGCTATCTAACAAATAGTTGCCTAATCTATTAAACAATTCCTGTAAAAGTTCTTCGGTGCAACTTGTGTTGTCCTGGCTGTGTTGTTCGGTGCATTTGACAAATAAACCTTGAAACTTGAAAAAGATATAACACCAGGTAGGCCTATTGCCTATCATAGTTATGAGAATTATGCGTCGAGTAGCTAACTAAATAACATTTTATATGACTCGGCTAATATTATCGAAGATATACTCTGTTTTTACCAGCCATCCAACCAACCAAAAATTTAAACTAGCGCTTCCTCCGTCACTAAACTGGTTAAGCGCGTCCACCTTCGCGCATGATGATCACACACACAACCGAGGCGCGCAATATTTCGGTTCAAATAACGATGTTTTTATAACATAAAAAAATAAACTCAAACATACAACGTGTCATAATTATTTCGCGCACCTATTATTTTTCAATTGAAGCAATCCAAAAGTAATCATACATTTTTTCAAAAGTATCTGTAATCCGATTACAATATTTTTGTTGGTAATGTAACGGATTACAGTTACTATTTTTTTGTAATCCGTTGCTCCCCAACTCTGACTGTGGGTGTGTTTGGACAGTTTCACCCCTCCCTCCTGTTCTACCACAAACAACCACCACAGTATCAACTTCTTGGCAATCACATTACAGAATTTTGATTATTTTATAAAATCTTCGTAATGAAAATGATTTGAAATACAACTTAATTTGACATCCAAATAAGTGCATCTCCTGAGCCCTGAAGCCCTGGCAGCCGACCGTTTGAAGTTAGCTGACAGCCATCTCTTATTGTTACATACAGTACTTTGCCACCGAAAGATTCCGACAGACAACACCCCGAGATTCTAGCAGACAACACCCCAAGATTCTGGCAGACAACACCCCAAGATTCTAGCAGACAACACCCCAATATTCCGACAGACATCACCCCAAGATTCAAGCAGACAACACCTCCAAGATTCTAGCAGACAACACCCCCAGATTCTAGCAGACAACACCCTAAGATTCTAGCAGACAACACCCCCAGATTCTAGCAGACAACACCCCAAGATTCCGGCAGACAACACCCCAAGATTCCGGCAGACAACACCCCAAGATTCTAGCAGACAACACCCCCAGATTCTAGCAGACAACACCCCGAGATTCCGGCAGACATCACCCCAAGATTCAAGCAGACAACACCCCAAGATTCTAGCAGACAACACCCCAAGATTCTAGCAGACAACACCCCAAGATTTTGGCAGACAACACCTCAAGATTCCGGCAGACAACACCTCAAGATTCCGGCAGACAACACCCCAAGATTCAAGCAGACAACACCCCAAGAGTAACAATGACAGATTTGGGAAGAGAACACAAAAAAATATTACATTTTGAATTAGAATGCCCACAGCTCTAGAATGCTGAAAAAGCACCCCAGAATTCCAGAATAAAACCTGGAGAGCTAACAATCCATAAATCCTCCCTGTCAGGGTTAAGAGAAGAGTGTCAGGACCCAGTCAGCCTATTGACTCCCATCGTTTTAATGTGTTGGCTTGGAGTGATGGTGCAGCAGAGGAGAGAGATATGTGACAGCGAGGAAACACATCATTCATCATGTTTTATGTGTATCTATGCATGCGTGTGTGTGTGTGTGTGTGTGTGTGTGATACTGGTCTGACAATACATGTAGAGATCAGAAGTCCCCACTAACACCAAGTAATACAAAAACAGGTCCCCACTAGAGAAACTCAATATCCGGCTTAGGGATTAAGTGTGTGTGTGTGTGTACAGTAAGGATCGATACAGTGAGTGATATGATGTATTCAGTTGTGTCGTGAGAGTGCAGGGCCAAGGTTTTTGACATCTGCCCCTTTCTGATTCATTAGGGTTAGCTGGCGCACCACTCTTTGTGAGTGTACGTGTGTGTGTGTGTGTGTGTGTGTGTGTGTGTGTGTGAGTGTGTGTGTGTGTGTGTGTCTGTCTGTAAGTGAGTTATGAGGGGACACATTAAGACATTGTCCACTAGATTGAGAAAATTCTTGGCATCCAAGAACCTAACCCTAACCATATTTCCTCTCTCTCTCTCCTCTCATTCTCTCTCTCTTCTCTTATTCTCACCTCTCTCATCTCTCCTCTCTCATCTCATTCTCTCCTCTCTCATCTCATTCCCTCCTCTCTCATTATTGTTTTCTTGTTGCCTGGGCAGCAGTACACAAAATGGACAATGAATCACATCAATTACGTATATTCATCTACTGTCCTTTACATTATTCTCCTCCTGTGTCCTTTGTACACCCCAGGCCTAGTCCTCTCTTCTCTCCCACGCACCTCCCCCTTGCCCCTCTCCCCTTTCCGGTCCTCCTCCCTCCTCCCCTAGCTTTAGCCCTGGGTTGATGCAGTCTGACATGTTATCTGGTCCTCCATCACTCACAGACCCCTTCAATCTCCGTTCTCTGGGTCAACCCGGTCAAGCCTCCCAAATACCACCCTATATTCTGAATAGGGCCCATAGTGTCGTACTGTATGCACACAAGAGGAATGCACTGTCTAGGAAATAGGGTACACTTAGGAAGCACATCGGTCCTTTCGCCTCATCACCACCTTATAGCTCATTGGGTGAGAAAGTCAAAGGGGAGGGACCTCTGGCTTCCTTATGCAATGGATTTTGAGAAATAATCTCTCTCCCCCTCCCTGTCTCACCCTCCCTCTCTTACCTCTACCCTTCCTTTGTCTCTCACATCCACCACACCTCTCTCTCTCCTATCTCTCCCTCCATCCTGCTCTCTTTAAATCTGTACCTCCTTCATTCCCTCATTTTGCCCTCCCTCCTCTAGGGAGCGAGTTATCCCTCCTGTCTATTTCTCTCTCTCTCTCGCTTTCCGTCACTCCATTCAGCATGTTAACTGTCTGTCTCTTTCTCCATCCATTTAGAAAGTTCTCCCTCCATCTCTCTCCATTCAGCAGGTGACCCTTCTTTGTTCCACTTTACTCAGCTCTCTTCTGTTGGGGTTTTCTCATTGAAGAGAGAAACCAGACAAGATGACGAGAGAGTTATGAACAAAAGCCTTCAGGACTCTGAACGAACCTAAAAAGGTGTTTGTGTGTCCTAATTCCACAGTCTCTGCACTTGTCTGCTGTGGCTGATGTTAATTCCAATGCATTGAGAAAACAATTACATTCATCTACACAGCAAGGAAATTCAAACCTGCAGCATATTCAAGGTTTAAAAATGCTTTTAACATTTTTCATTTCCACTTTATTAAAATGTAAAAATTGATTTTCCCCAACGCATCAACCCCACAAACCCCTACAAATATGTCCATTAATTATAATCCACATAATTCCCATTTCCAGTAGCAGCGGGGTGATATATTCCTGCTGTATGAAAGTGACTCAAATTAACATTAACCACAACCAAAGAAGCCCGTCTAGTTTCCTTCCAGATTTCTTTCAGTGTCTTAAAAAACAGCAAATTCTTTAGCGGCCTGAAAACACGCTGTCACACACACTGTCCACTCCTTCATCTGCCATGTAAACGCCAACAAAACCAATCACTGTCCCAGCTTCTCATTGGTTTTTGCACTTCGGAATGTAGAATCCAACAAGCCCGTTTGGATTCCGGAATCATATCACTTTTAATGAGCGGAGCTGCTAGATACAGATATCTATGTGACAAAGAAAATGATAACCTTTCAAATATGGTGAGGAGAGGGAAAGAGATAGCGCACGCGCGCACTCATAGCAAATATCGTCTGATTAAAGGGGAGACGGACCCCCATATCCATATGGCAATGACAGCCCTAGATGGCAGTTTGGGGATGACGCTGGGAATCGCAAGTCTAATGAGATGCTCCCCGTTTTCTTTTCCTTTCTGTCTGATTGAGTGTCCTCTTTACCTGACTTTCACGTGGCGTCCTGTCTCTTATAAAGTGTACATTTGGGACCAGAGCACAGTGAGCTACTTGTTAAAAGTAGAGCACTATCTAGGGTTTAGGGTGCCATTTGGAAAGCATACAGGGTGTCTTTATCACCGACTGGTGCGTCGTAAGTCCTTTTGATCAACACACAAACAACAGATTCTTCTTTTCCTTCTGGAGGAGACAAAAGTTTGAAGATGTGTGAAGAGGGGTCCGCCTGTGCTTTTATGTTGCTGTTGTTGTTTATTTATGTTGTTGTTTATTTATGAAAAATACATTTTAGACAATTCCCACCGTCTTTTCTTGGTGTGAATCTTACTTTCGTTTTTGAAAGCATTGTCAAGGGGATGGATGAATTGGGATGCGTTTTATGGATGGGCAACACACTGTTTAAACATCATGGGATTCATGTCAATAATGCCTACAAAATGTTCCAATATTTTGACCAGAGCTTTAATTTGATTTGGGGCGCATCCCTGAAGTTTTCTGAAAGCAGTATAGGAATCCAGTTGACCTGAACTCCTTGGTATAATGCCCAGTCATTATTTCAGCTCATACTAGCAACGCACACACACACACAGCTTGTTCTAAGATAGGAACTCCACTCTAGTTGAGGAAGTTTTAATTAAAGTAAAATGATTTTTGTCTCTTCCACCAAACTAATTTACATTATTTTGTGAGTGCCTCCCTTCCTCTAGCTTGCTCTCGCCCCATCTCCTACCTCCCTCCTTCCCTATCACCTCTTTCCTCACTCTCTTCCCCATCTCCTCCCCCCCCCCTCTCCTCCTCATCTCCTCCCCCTCTCCTTCCTCATCTCCTCTCCTTCCCATCTCCTCACTCTCTCCTTCTCCATCTCTTCCCCCTCTCCTCCCGAATCTCCTCCCCAACTCCTTCCCCATCTCCCCACTCTCTCCTTGCACATATCCTCACTCTCTCCTTCCCCATCTCCCCACTCTCTCCTTCCCCATCTCCCCACTCTATTTCTCTCTCAGTCTTGCTCTCTCAACCACTCTCTTTCTCGCTCTCTCTTTCTCTCCCTTTTCCTCATTCACCGGTGTGATGTTAGCCCTTGGGAATCACAGATTGATTAATGCAGTCCAACAGAATGTATTAGTAGCTGTACAGGTGGTGTGTGTGTGTCTGTCTCTCTGTGTGTGGGTAGAATGAGATTAAGAGAGAAATTCGATGAGAGGCATTAGAAATTGCATGTCTTCTTTCCCTTAAAAATAAACTTCAGCTTTCTGTATAATTAAACTGGGGTCATCATTGCTGGGTAACAATTACTTAAGTTGAGACTCGTTTTCACACCCCTCTCCCTCGTCTCACTTTTGGGTAATTCCAAGTGAATGGGATGCTCAACTGAAAATAAAAAACTTGTTTGCAGCATTTGTCACACAGAAACGTTATCAGCTTAAAGTAACTAGATGTGCTTTCTAGATTTAAGTCTCAATTGAGGCTTAAATCTAGAAAGCACATCTAGTTGTTATCATGATGAAAGTGGTCACTCTGGGCCTATTTTAGACGTATAGATGTCAAAACAATTAAAAGACTCTGATATGTTTGTATCCAGGTCCAAATTAAACTTTAACATGTAACAATGAATGTACGTATCAGCGAGACCATATACTTTGTAGGCGCCATGTTAAAGTATCCCTTCCCCAGTGGGTGCTCCCGATTGGCTGTTTAGCAGGGGCGGGGCCAAATGCTGACAGATTTGTTACATTTTTTATTTCAACAGAGATACATTCTTGTCCACTGAATCAATCACATAATGCTCAAAGAAAAAAAACTGTATACTAATGTTTTGCTCTGTTAACATGTAGGGCAAAAATAAATAATTTTAGACAAGTGGAAAGCATGGATTTAGCCAAGGGAAATAATGACATAGACATCAACAATGGAATACGAAATAGATGTCAACAAGGGATTATCAACCGCAAAGCTACAACACCCAATATAATACTGTAACAATACAATATGGCCTCAACACGTTTACAGAAAATAACTAGATAGAACAACAATATCTAGCCACCTACGGTTTCTGGTTCACAGTATTTTTTTTTATTAAGATTTTGATAAAAAATAAAATACAAGGAGCAGCTCCAGTGTAACTTCGTCTCATGTTTGTTGTAAATACAGCCTCCCGGCCACCATGCTGCAGCTATTTCAGTGATGACTAGACCTGCACATGAAAATCAACTCACCACTTATCACTCTGTCAGGGGAAGGGACCGTTTGACTTTCATGTCCACCAGAGTTGCAGTCCCTGCAATCAGCATATGAATCCAACATGTTATTACAGCAACAGGCTAAAGCAGCGAGCATCATGTTAAATGTGAACATACTCTACCACTGGTCCAGTGCTTCCCTCTTATGGTATTAACAGTGGTGGCGCGCAAAAACAGAATATTTTTATGAAATACGATTTTCCCAAGCAGAGCGCAGTTCACCATCTCACGATAATTTCGAGCAGAGCAACAACGGCCTGCACCCGACGTTCCGAGTATGGCGCTAGCGAGTGAGGTCAGAGAAACGTAACTGGTTGCGTCTGTGCACACGCACGTTTGTGTTGAACTGTCAGTAAGTGGCTGTGACATTTATATATAGAAGGTTGCCTACCCATCGTCTGAGCGACAACCAAAGGTGAGAAGCAAGCTAGCTAGCCAACTGTCACAACTCGATAGCTACAATCGGTTCCAATAGATTAGCGTCATGCTGGAAGCATTAGAGATTCGGCAGCAACAATAAGACCTCCGGTTTTCGTATACTGCCTTCAAAATAAAAGACTGCGGTGAAACGTTAAATACATTTGGCAGCAACAATAAGTCTTCCGCTTTTCGTATTTTGCCTTCAAAATGTCTGCAGTGTGTCTATATAGGGTGTATTGTAGGAAAAAAGGAAACAAAATTTCTAAATAAATAATACTTTACATAAGTTAAAGAATAGTAAAAGGTGAAGCACACTGAGAAATGACAAGAGTTTAAGTAAGTTATTTAGAGAACATGTCTAATATAAAATCTTATTCTGATGTTATTATTGTTGTTAAGTTGCTTGTGCTCATGAGCTTTGGACAGGGATTGTGTTATAATTCCAACCAAAACCAAATTTTCCATCCCCCACTGTAATGTACAACAGATACTTGGGAGGTGGTTTTAGAAAATGGTTAATTGAGGGGGAGTACTCAGGTTATTATTAGGGAATGATGTTAAGACAGTATTGTCAAATAATGTTAAGAAAATGAAGTTGACAAGCAAGAGAGTCTGGTGTACAGGGAGGACGTTTTAGCATTTCACAAAGCAAGCCTTTTGTCCCCCACTGTTGGAAAAATAGTAGGATAAACTGAGTGTACTCATGGGCTGCTCACCACCTCCACATATCGCACTCCCCCTCAATCTCCTTCTCTCCCGCTGTCTCCCTCTCACTGTCTTTTTGTCTCCCTTTTTCCCCCTCTGTCTCCATCTCCCTCTTTTGTTGTGGTGTGGTCTCAAACTATGGGTTGAATAATAGGCTGTTTCTAGACAGAGACCGTGTTCTCTGAGATGAGATATACAAGCTACATTTCAGACCTCATGAATCTTCCGGTCACATGGGTTTCTTCTTGGACAGCTAACAGACTGTTGATCGAATTAACATCCCCTGATCAACTCCATCCTAATTTACCTGTTATTGTACTGCTGTTTGATTTGCACATCTCAGCCATGAACAGGTATTTTTTATTGTATTCTCAATACTGAAGATGAATTTAGGTTCTGTTGATGAAGTTTAAACTAAAGGTAGACATAATAGACACCCCCAGATCTAGTACTTGGCTGCACAGCTTTCGGGCAAAATAACTTTAGACAAACTTCACGCAGCCATTAATTAGCTTTCTACACCGTTCTACAGGAAAAATGCATCAGTTTTCATCAGTAAACTGCACAAATCCATCAATGTGTTCACAGATTGTTGTTTTCATTGCTAATCCAACACCTGATTGAGATCTGACTCTTCACTGGCAACTCAAGAACCTCGCTGCCCAATCTACAACTTCTCTGGCCAATCCAAACCATTTCTGGGCCTAGATTTGTTTTTTGTTTTTTTTGGGGGGTGGGGGGGGTGTGGGGGTGGGGGGGGGTGTCAGTGGTCCTTGTGACAGGGGTGGATAAACCACCTTTTATAGAGACGACTTTCCAGAACAGAGTTGTGTGTCTGGAATGGTGGTGTCAGGGGTTAAGTGGAGTTAATGAGATGGGCTGGGGGAAATATAGGGTTTGGATTGGGCCACACTGGAGATACAGGTTTAACACCTCCTGCTACACCCTATCCATCCCTCCCCTTAAACCCCCCCCCACCCCCCGATGTCTGCGACACCCCAGACACATGCCAATTACCAGGTTACTGGGAACCAAGGGGTCATATTATCCCAGCACAAATTCACTGCCGAGCCCTTCACTGTATATGTTCCAATGCCTAAGCACTTCCTGTGTCACCGACACACTCCGACACACACAGACTCACACAGACACACACAGAATGGAAAAGTCAACAGCAGAGGCTCAACTGAATTCTATGAATCTAAGTGAGGTTGGGGTTTCATTATAGGTCATTCAGACAGACAGACAGACAGACAGACACAGAGAGAGACAGGGGGAGACAGGGGGAGACAGGGGGAGGTGAGGAGGGTGACGGTGGACCCACGGACATTTCTTTTGTACTATTGTGCACGTTTCAGAGAGCAGGGCTTTTTTGCCAGGCTAGCCTCTACGCTGTGGCAGTACTGTGATATTCTTGAGGCACAGCAGCCAAATGCTACTGCTCCCAAATGGCACCCTAGTCCCTGTATAACTCACTACTATCCACTAGGTCACTAGGTCACCAGTAGGGCACTAAATGAGGAATAGGGAGGCATTTGGAACTGCAGAAATATTCACCAGGCCCAGGATATTGGAGTCATGTATGAAGAAGTGTCTATCTCACAGTACATTGTGTGTGTGTGTGTGTGTGTGTGTGTGTGTGTGTGTGTGTGCTCGCCCATTGGCCCTTCGAAGTACGACCTGTCCACAAACCAATTCGTCACAGCGAATGCGTTGTCCCTCGGTTGGCATGGCTGGATTCCACAAGATCTTCAGCAAATGCCGTTGCAGCTCCTGAAGTCTCCTTCAGTACGCTCCCCGGGTCCACTGTCTAGTGTTCAGTATCACCATGTCAAAGGAAACTATTAAACTATTAACGCGAAGGCTGGATGAGAAATCATTGCGGTCCATAATGTAAAGTCAGCTAGCTAGCTAGGATAAAAACAAACATGGGTGGGCCAGGGCCAGGGCAGGAAGTGCTGCCCCCACAGAGCTGTAGTCTTTTAGAGTCTGGAAAATGTTTACACCTTGACATGTTGGAAAAATGTTTACACCTTGAAATGTTTACACCTTGTATATGTATCAATATATCTGCAGACAGGAACTTCGCTGAAAGACTAAGCTGGCTGTTTCTAACCTCTAATAAGGACGATTGCGACTACACAGAAAAAACGACTTTCAGCTCGATTGGTGGAGAGCTTTGTTGCGAAATGCAACAAAACATGACTACATTAACTGTCAGACCTCGCCGGCCCTCCAAGGCACTGGAGTGTGTCATTTGGGAAACGATTTAGTGCCCAAAGCTCATTCCTGCCGGCCAATTATGTGTGAAGCGAATCTCACCGAGCTACAAATCTCTCAAACCCAATACAAACCATTTTAGGGTCCCTCAGGGTGAAATGCCCCTTTGACCTCAGAACTTTTAGATTTAGTCAGCTGATGTCGCTACCGGTAGGTTTCGTGTGTGGCGACTTTGGAACAAGTGTCTGACGTTCAGAAGCAAACCGGATGTACCTCACACATAAAGAGAGGGGTGGAAATAGAAGGTCAATCTTCTAAGGTACTATAACCCAGTTGCTCTGTGACCTTGGTAGTCACACAGTTCGCAATAGTTACTACTGTGAGCCGTGTGCGTATACTTCTGTGTGTGCGCGTGTGTATGTGTGTGTGCGTGTGTATGTGTGTGTATGTGTGTAAAAACACACAGATGTTTGTTTCTCTAAGTACCCCAGGGAGGTACCTGTTGTTCCAACTCCAACAACAACTACCTCCTTCAATTTAATAAGATACTTTAATTTCCTCTCTTTTCATCTCCAACCCTCGCCTCACACCCAATCTCTCTCTCCTCGCTCTCTCGTTCCTTACCCTCCTCCGTCCACCTTCCCCCTCTCACCCGCCCTCCCCCCACCCCCGTACCCATCACTCTGTCCCCATCTCTCGCTCTCCCTCCCTTGCTTGCTTTCTTCCTCTCCGTTCCCTTGCGTGTTTCCTTCAAAGGACTGTGAAGAGCTACAGGCCTGTCACCAGAAGAGAGTGACAAGGGCGTTTTTTATGAGTTCCATTTCCTTTTTCCTGATGATATTTTTAGTCCCGTCCCATACCCCTGAGAGGCTTTTACAACACTTATTTTTCTAAACCAAATTTCACCATTTGCATTTTTTACTCCTTTTTTGTGTCCCCGTTGTTTGCAAGAGCGATGAGGGACATGAAGAGAGGGAGAGAGTGAGGGAGGGTGAGATCGAGAGAGTGAGGGAGGGAGGGAGAGAGGGAGAGACTGAGGGAGGGAGGGAGAGAGAGAGAGAGAGTGAGTGAGTGATTGAGGGAGAAGTAAGAAAAAGAGATGGAGTGAGATGGAAAAGAGGAAATTAGAGGGAGGAAGGAAGGGAGGAGAGTGATATAGGGAGAGGAAATAAGACAGAGAGACTTAAAGAATGAAGCGAAAACACAAACAGGTTGGACAGCTAGTCTCAAGGCAACACAGGTGGTGATAGAGAGTGGGTTGCCTTCTGCCCAGCTCCGTCCAAACTACATGGCTACACACACACACACGTGCACGCACGCACGCACGCACGCAGCCTGGTGCGCTGGGGATCAGTCATAATGTCCTCTCTGTTTCATCATCAAAGCAGTGGATCTCGGCTCGCTGGATTGAAACAGATAACACGAACCGTTTGATGTGAGAAAGACAGACACTCAATCTCAAAAGTACTTAGGCTTCCCCACTGGAGCGACAGCACGCGAAGGAGGAGGGGAAGGCAGGAAGGGAGATTTTCTCCCTCTCCGTCGGCCTGTTGAGGCGAAGGGTTTCCAAGACCTTTCGTCATTGTGTATGCACAGTTCGGGTGTCTGAGGGAAGAATGTCGGATAAATATATAAAACAAACTAAAGTGCATGAAGCCAGTGTTGACGGAGCTAAATGATACAAAGTCAGGTTGACTTGTGAGCTGGAGACCATTCTCTCTCACACACACACACACACACCTTATCTAAAACGTAATAATTCAACGGGCTATCTACGGTGTTGAGAAAAGTGAATTCCCTTCTTTTCTCTTTTGTAAAAATAATGGATATATTTCTATTTACATTATGAGTTGAAACAAGAGTCACGTCATTTAAAGACAATGAGAGGAGTGATTTTGATAAGCAAGTATGAGACTCGAATGATGACTTTCGTGACCGTCTATTCTTACGCAAAACTGCACAGCTGGCCGACGCAACTTTCTTTGAAGAATTTTACAATTTATAATGTCCCTTGATTAATTAAATAATGCTTTGATTATAAACGGACGGAGGCCTTTTAACTTGATTAATTTCGCTTCAAAAGCGACAGCAAACTGCTTATACAAATGAATACGATGAACGCGTCTTTTAAGATGAAAGAATGGAAGATTCAATCCCTCCATGTCCTCCACCCCGATCGACCAGCCAGTCCTACTACATCTGTGCCCCCCCCCCCCCCCCCCCCCCCCCCC
>JACXGI010006050.1:0-43743 GCA_016801175.1 Esox masquinongy | reverse complement strand
TATTTTCTTTGCACTGGAATGTATCTTTGAATAGGGCAGCCACTCCTCCTCCTTTCCTACCATTTCGACACGTATTCATATAGCCAAATTTTTCAGGTGCTGTCTCGTTAAGAATGGCAGCACTACAGTCTTCTGTTAGCCACGTTTCAGTGAGAAACATAAAATCTAGGTTGTAGGATATTATAATGTCATTTACCAAAAATGATTTGTTGGCGAGAGATCTGATATTAAGTAAAGACAGCTTAATAGATTTAATAGGGGTTCCTGGACTAGTAGGTTGACATGTTACAGTTAACAGATTAGACAAGTTTACTTTATAGGTTGAATGCTCACGATTCCTTCTTGAGGGTATTCACAACCAAATTGGAAGAAGGGTTTAGGAATTACAGCTCTTTAATATATAACCCTCTCTTTTTCAAGGGATCAAAAGTAATTAGACAATTGACTCAAAAGCTGTTTCATGGACAGGTATGGGCTATTCCTTCGTTATTTCTTGAGTTGATTCCAGGTGTGGCATTTGCATTTGGAAGCTGTTGTTGTGAACCCACAACATGTGGTCAAAAGAGGTACATTAAGAGTGGCCAAATCAACAGTTTGGTACATTCAGAGAAAAAGAATGCACTGGTGAGCTCTGCAATACAAAAAGGCCTAGACATCCACAGAAGACAACAGTGGTGGATGATCGTAGAATCCTTTCCATGGTAAAGAATAACCCCTTCACAACATCAAGCCAAGTGAAAAACACTCTCCAGGAGGTAGGCATATCATTATCCAAGTCTACCATAAAGAGAAGACTTCACGCGAGCAAATACAGAGTGTTCACCACAAGGTGCAAACCATTCATAAGCCTCAAGAATAGAAAGGCCAGATTAGAATTTGCCAAAAAACATCTAAAAAAAAGCCAGCCGAGTTCTGGAACAGCATTCTTTGGACAGATGAAACTAAGAACAACCTGTATCAGAATGATGGGAGAAGGCATGGAACGGCTCATGATCCGAAGCATACCACATCATCTGTAAAACACGGTGGCACTGGGTCACTACTGTTTATTGATGATATGACAGAAGACAGAAGCAGCTGGATGAATTCTGATGTGTATAGGGATACATTGTCTGCTCAGATTCAGCCAAATTCAGAGAAGTTGATTGGACGGCGCTTCACTTTACAGATGGACAGTGACCCAAAACATACCACGAAAGCAACCCAGGAGCTTTTTAAGGCAAATAAGTGGAATATTCTGCAATAACCAAGACAATCACCTGATCTCAACCCAATCGAGCATGCATTTCACTTGCTGAAGACAAAACTAAAGGCAGAAAGACCCACGAACAAACAACAACTGAAGACAGCTGCAGTAAAGGCCTGGCAAAGCACAACAAAAGAGGAAACGCAGCATTTGGAGATGTCCATGCATTCCAGACTTCAAGCAGTCATTGCCTGCAAAGGATTCTCGACAAAGTATTAAAAATGGACATTTTATTTATGATTGTGTTAATTTGTCCAATTACATTTGACTACATGAAATAAGGGGACTGTGTATAAAAATGGTTGCAATTCCTAAACGTTTCATACAATATTTTTGTTCAACCTCTTGAATTAATGCTGAAAGTCTGCACTTCAATTGTATCTCTGTTGTTTCATTTCAAATCCATTGTGGTGGCCTACAGAGCCAAAATTATGAAAATTGTGTCAGTGTCCAAATAACTGTATCAAATGTTGAACCTGAGAAATGTTATTGTTTCTTAGAAAATACATGCTCACTTTGAATTTGATGCCAGCAACACGTTTAAAAAAAGCTGGGACATGGGAAACAAAAGACTGGAAATGTGTAATGCTAAAACTAAACCTGGTGAAATATTACACAACTAATTAGTTCAATTGGCAACAGGTCAGTAACATGATTGGGAATTAGATAATTCCTAGAGTGGATGGGTCTGTCAGAAGTGAGGATGGGGCAGGGTTCACCACTCTGTGAAAGACTGTGATGGCAAAAAATGCCACAATTCAAGAATACCTTTTCTGTAGTACACACTCAAAAATGGAGGTACAAAACAAGAACAGTTCTGTATTTATAGGTACACTTTTGAAGAATGTTCCCTCAAAGGTACAATTTTGGTCTTGGGGACAGAAGAGCACCTTTTGACTAACAGAAATGGTACAGAGTGAATTAAAACAAAAGAAAGAACACATTTGTACCATTTCACCCCTGAGGGTAGGGGCTGCATTGGACCCTGCAGCATTGAAAATGTGTGTAGGTCATTTGCTGGTACAATTTGATACAGTACAAAAATGGATTGGCACTAAAGGGTACACAATTGTCTCACAAAAAAGTACCCCCCCAGCGACAAGCATTTGTACCCTTTTAAGTACACACCGGTACTTCTATTTCTGAGTGTGTAGAAATCATTGCATGGGCTCAGGAACACTTCTGAAAACCATTGTCTGCATTGCCTACATTGTCTACAAATGCAAGTTAAAACACTACCATGCAAAGAAGAAACCATACATCATACATAACATCCAGAAATGCCAGCACCTTCTCTGGGCCCGAGCTCATTTTAGATGGACTGAGGTGAAGTGGAAAACTGTCCTGTGGTCTGACAAATCAAAGTTTGAGATTATTTTCAGGAATCATGGCTTGTTATAAGCGTACATATGCTGCCATCCAGACGACACCTTTTTCAGGGAAGGTCCTGTTTATTTCAGCAGGACAATGCCAAACCACATTCTGCACATATTACAACAGCATGGCTCAGTAGTAAAAGAGTCCAGGTGCTAAACTGGCCTGCCTGCAGTCCAGACCTGTCCCCTATTGAAAACATATGGCGCATTATGAGATGACAAATACAGCAATGGAGACCCCGATCTGTTGAACAGCTGCCATCCTATATCAAGCAAGAATGGGACAACATTCCACTTTCAAAACTACAGCAATTGGTCTCCTCTCTTCCCAAATGCTTACATAGTATTGGTAAAAGAAGAGGTGATGCAACACAGTGGTAAACATGCCCCTGTCCCAACTTTTTTGAAACGTGTTGCTGTCATCAAATTTAAAATGGGCATGTATTTTTCCAAAAACAATATACATTGAGAGAAAAAAATATTTGATCCCCTGCTGATTTTGTACGTTTGCCCACTGACAAAGAAATGATCAGTTTATAATTTTAATGGTAGGTTTATTTGAACAGTGAGAGACAGAATAACAACAAATAAATCCAGAAAAACGCATGTCAAAAATGTTATAAATTGTTTTGCATTTTAATGAGTGGAATAAGTATTTGATCCCCTCTCAATAAGAAAGATTTCTGGCTCCCAGGTGTCTTTTATACAGGTAACGAGCTGAGATTAGGAGCACACTCTTAAATGGAGTGCTCCTAATCTCAGCTTGTTACCTCTATAAAAGACACCTGTCCACAGAAGCAATCAATCAATCAGATTCCAAACTCTCCACCATGGCCAAGACCAAAGAGCTGTCCAAGGATGTCAGGGACAAGATTGTAGACCTACATAAGGCTGGAATGGGCTACAAGACCATCGCCATGCAGCTTGGTGAGAAGGTGACAACAGTTGGTGCAATTATTCGCAAATGGAAGAAATACAAAAGAACTGTCAATCTCCCTTGGTCTGGGGCTCCATGCAAGATCTCACCTCGTGGAGTTGCAATGATCATGAGAAAGGAATCAGCCCAGAACTACACAGGAGGATTTTGTCAATGATCTCAAGGCAGCTGGGACCATAGTCACCAAGAAAACAGTTGGTAACACATTACCCCGTGAAGGACTGAAATCCTGCAGTGCCCGCAAGGTCCCCCTGCTCAAGAAAGCACATGTACAGGCCCGTCTGAAGTTTGCCAATGAACATCTAAATGATTCAGAGGAGAACTGGGTGAAAGTGTTGTGGTCAGATGAGACCAAAATCGAGCTCTTTGGCATCAACTCAACTCGCCGTGTTTGGAGGAGGAGGAATGCTGCCTATGATCCCTCACCATCCCCAACGTCAAACATGGAGGTGGAAACATTATGCTTTGGGGGTGTTTTTCTGCTAAGGGGACAGGACAACTTCATCGCATCAAAGGGAAGATGGATGGGGCCATGTACCATCAAATCTTGGGTGAGAACCTCCTTCCCTCAGCCAGGGCATTGAAAATGGGTCGTGGATGGGTATTTCAGCATGACAATGACCCAAAACATATGGCCAAGGCAACAAAGGAGTGGCTCATGAAGAAGCACATTAAGGTCCTTGAGTGGCCTAGCCAGTCTCCAGACCTTAATCCCATAGAAAATCTGTGGAGGGAGCTGAAGGTTGGAGTTGCTCGAAACCTTAATGACTTGGAGAAGAGGAGTGGGACAAAATCCCTCCTGAGATGTGTGCAAACCTGGTGGCCAACTACAAGAAACTTCTGACCTCTGTGATTGCCAACAAGGGTTTTGCCACCAAGTACTAAGTCATGTTTTGCAGAGGGGTACTAAGTCATGTTTTGCATACTTATTTCACTCATTAAAATGCAAATCAATTTATAAAATTTTTGACGTGTTTTTCTGGATTTTTTTGTTGTTATTCTGTCTCTCACCGTTCAAATAAACCTATAATTAAAATTATAGACTGATCATTTCTTTGTCAGTGGGCAAACATACAAAATCAGCAGGGGATCAAATATTTTTTTCCCTCACTGTAATATCTCAGTTTCTACATTTGATATGGTGTCCTTGTACTATTTTCAATTATATATAGGGATAAATGATCATTGCATTCTGTTTTTATTGGCATTTCATCCTGCATCCCAACTTTTTTGGAAACGGGGTTGTAATTTAGGATTACAAAACGTATTACAAGGCTTTCGTTTTGCATTGCCTGGTTCCCGGGTTGGTGGAGATCTCACTTTACGACCAATATAATGGTCTGAAATCAGCAAACTCACACTATCCAGGGCACTGAGTGATGCAAAATGAACATGACTGAAGCTAAAACAATTACATGCGGTCTGACAGTAAATACTTAATAGAACATGAGTCATTGCCTGCATACCGATGCCGGCTTGTCCCACGATCCATGACATGCGAATGAAGAGCATCACACCCCAGATGTTCAACATGCAACGCACCTAAAGTCACACACAGTGGACAAAGTTCATGTAATGGATAGTAATTTTTTTTCTTATTAATTAATCAGCTTTTGTTGATGAAAAGGCAAATGAAGACAAACTATGTTTGACCTTTCTTTCCCTTTGAAATAGATCTTGTAACCAACAATATTTAGGTTCTTAGAAAATGTATAAAAAAGATATCAAACTGTCAATGCCTTGATTGCATATGTGTGCACATCCTTTATAATGGTGGTTGTAACTGTGTTGATATTTAAGCAATAACATTCCCAGTCATGTACAAATGTCAACTGACATCAGCTGAGGTGATTCTGATTAGCTCTAAATAAAATATGTTCCTATGGGATTTCACTGTTGAAAGGTTACTTTATGTATTTTTCATAATTGTTTTGAGAAACTATCCATTTGTTTTTCTCTTGAATATTGTTGGTTACAAGAGCATGTAGAATTTTGATATCCACCCTAATAGCATTATAGCAATACGGGACCTCAGGGATGTGTGGTATATAGCAAACAAAGTGCTGTATCAATCTGTTTCATTATGTCTAAGAAAAACCTTAAGCCATGGCATATTGGCTAAATATCACATCCTCTTGAGAACCAAAACAGTTAAGGCCCTAGAGCCAGTACTGGCCTCACTAACCAGGACACCTTTGACCCAGCCAAATTTGACAGTTCCTCCCTTCGCTTGGTCCTTCGTTCCCTCTTTGGCTGCAGCCTCCTCGGCAACAGTAGACTCCTCCCCAATAGGAAAGCCATCTTCGTCCAAGGGTTCCTGGCAACCCCACACATAACATTACAAATATTAATGGTGTGTACTACTGGACCGATACCAAAGGAACCCAATTGTAAATGCACTACCATATAAACATTAATTTACCTAATTCAGCAAACTTTCATGTCTAAAGTGACTTACAGTAGTGAGTGCATACATTTCTATAGGGCCCCTGCAGTGGGAATCAAACACATTACCCTGGCATTGCAAGAATCATGCTCTTTAAACTGAGCTACACCAAACCTCACATTCTAAATATTTAGGCTATACAAAATAATAGTGATGCATAATTCCCAAATCCACATCCATTAAGGCAAGATACAGGCCTGTTAACAATAATTTGTTATTTGGTTTGTAATTTAGTGATTTGCCCTGAGACAGAAACCTGCTGTAGAAACAATTCAATAAAAAAAATTCAACTGTACAATATAGCACAATTCAATAAAATTCAACTTCTGTTGGTGATGATATCAGTTCATATTACTCTTAGGAAGTTTTCCATTCCACTGCAAATAGAAATCTCACGTCTGACACAAAGGTATGCGTGTTGGATGTGTAACTTAGTGTATATCAGCCTGGGGGCAAGACTAACTAATATATTTATTCTGTCATGCATTACAAGTGACCTGCCCCCTTCACCACAGAGACATGAGTGATCCTGCATGTATGATAGCAGGGTTGCAGTGTGTCAAAGGCCGGAACACTGGGCCATTGAGTATGGGGGGAAGGAAGAAGAAACCACAGCTGCATTGTTGCTTGGTGGCTGCAAAGGCTGTCAGCTGCCACAGCTGACTGGTGATCAGGGTGTAGGCATGGTCAGAGACAGCATTGTCTGAGCAAATTGAGTGGGTCATGTCACTGACGTCATGCTGTCCATTCAAATGACAGAAACGGAGAAGAAATGTCTCTCAGGTGGGAGGGAATGCTGTGATTATGACAGACAAGGTCACTTCAGCTGAGCATGCACTCTTTGAAAGAAAGGGTTCTGAAAGGAACGCGTCACTTGCGCCAACGGGCACGCTTTGTTCTGTCTTTGTGACACGCATTACCAATTAGCTGGTGAGCATGTGTCGCCCAACGCATATATATATATATATATATATATATATATAGTAAGGGAACAGCATCCTGGGTGCCCAAAGGTGTTCTTATTTTATGTTCCCGGCCTGCATAACCCAAATGGAATACTTGGTCTCTGGACGCATATAGAACTGTCAATCTATTGTCACCTACTGAAGTTATCTCAGACTATGCTGTCTACAAGCTCTTGACTATTGACACTGACTGAGAAATGGATTACCCAAGAAAACACTGCTATTCCAGCTGCTATGAGTTTTCCCATAGTCCACGCCGTCTGGTGGACGTGGTAGCAGAAGACTACTATTTTTTTCTAAATGTAAATTTGTTCTCCTTCTCCTTGCTCATCTCTTTGCCCGTTTTTAATTCAAAGTTGTCAATGTCCCTTGTGAATTTAAGCTTAATTTTATTGTCATCTATTGTCCACCTGGTGCCCTTGGAGACTTCCTCAATGAGCTTGACACCTCAATAACATCCTTACCTACAGAGGGCTGACCAATCATATTACTGGGCAGGTTCAACCTACTGATGTCTGTCTTTAATTATTTATTTCCACCTCTATTTTTCACTCCTCTCCAATTGTGACCTCACCATTTCCCTGTCCTCTCCCACTCATAAGACCAGCAATGCTCTTTACTCCTTCTTGAAGATGGACAGCGAGTAGGAGCTAAAGCAGTGATCAGTTACCCATCTCCATCTCTACGAGGACTGGGCCTGCCACCTCAAACCTCTGAAAACCTCTGAAACCCTACCTTTCCAAAGAGCATGTAAGTTAGGTCCACAGCTCCCCACATATCACTCCCACCTCCCTCATCATGGCCTTCATAAACTAATGATTGCAATATTTATTATTATTATATTATTCCTTCTCTTTTTTCAAGTTCATTCTGCTGATAGCTACTTCATGGTGTAAGGTGTACTTACCAACACTTAGGTAACATATGTAACTGTCCATTTGTCCAAACATTGTGTTCTGTTGTAGACTTCATTCATATTTTTTTTGCCATGAATCTACGCACAACACTCCATGATGATGAAGTGAAACTACATTTTTAGAAATTTGTTTCAATTTATTGAAAATGAGAAACTGAAATATCTTTCAGTTTTAGACACATTGCCATGACGCTTCAAATCTTTGATCATCCCTGAGATGTGTAAAACTACTCATTCAAGGGTATTTCACTATTTTTTCCACAATGCGGAATAATAAAGACATCAAAACTATGAAATAACATGTTGTACCCAAAAAAGTGTTAAACAGATCAAGAACTATTTTATGGTTATATTTTAAATTCTTCAAAGTAGCCACCCTTTGCATTAAATACTGCTTTACATAAACAATTTTGACTAGTACTAAAAATCAGGAGCTGGCCAAGAACTCAATGGCTACTCTAACAGTGCTTCAGAGTTTCTTTGCAGCGATGGAAGAACCTGGTAGAGGGACAACCATTTCTTCAGCATTCTATCTATTAGGCAGTTTTGGTAGAGGTGCTAATCAAACGCCACTCCTGAGTAAAAGGCATATGAAATGCTAACTGAAGGATTCTCAGAGCACGAAGAAAGATATTATCTGGTCTGATGAGAACAAAATCAAACTTTTAAGCCTGAATACCAAGTGATAGATCAGGACAAAATAAGTTACCGCTCATCACCTGGTAATAGAATTCCTACAGTGAAGCAACGTAGTGGAAGTGTCATGTTTGGTGATGATTCTGAGTGGCAGGGACTGGGAGACTGCTCAGAATGTCTGTGATGTCTGCTAAAGCCACTTCTTGAAAGTACTTAATAAAGGGTCAGAATCAGTGCCGATCCTAGCCTTTTGGGGGCCCTAAGCAAAATTTGATTTGGAGGCCCCCTCTCCCCTAGCAGCCCGGGGCTCACTAGCAGTCCAGGGCACCCTAGCGGTCCGGGGCCCTAAGCAACCGCTTATGTCGCTTATGCCTAGGGCCGGCCCTGGTCAGAATATTTAAGTATTACCCCATTTCCAAAAAAGTTGGGATACTGCGTAAAATGCAAATAAAAACAGAACGCAATGATGTGCGAATAATTTATCCCTATATTTAATTGAAATTTGTACAAAGACAACATATCAAATGTTGAAACTGAGAAATGTTATTGTTTTTGGAAAACAACATGCCTATTTTTTATTTGATGCCAGCAACACATTTCAAAAAAGTTGGGACAGGGGCATGTTCACCACTGTGTCGCATCACCTCTTTTAACAGCACTCAGTAAGAGTTTGGGAACTGAGGAGACCAATTGCTGTAGTTTTGGAAGTGAAAGGTTTTCCCATTCTGGCTTGACATAGGATTTCAGCTGCTCAAGAGTTCAGGGTCTCCTTTGTCAATTTTTCGTTTCATAATGCACCAAATCTTTTCAGTGGGTGACAGGTCTGGACTGCAGGCAGAACCAGTTTAGCACCGAGACTCTTACTACGGAGCCATGCTGTTGTAATACATGCAGAATGTGGTTTGGCATTGTCCTGCTGAAATAAGCAAGGCCATCCCTGAAAAAGACATCTTCTAAGTGGCAGCATATGTTGCTCCAAAACCTGTATATATTGTTCAGCATTAATGGTGCCTTCACAGATGTGCAAGTCACCCATGCCATGCCATACCATCGCTGGCTTTCAAAACTGTACGCTGATAAGAAGCTGGATGGTCCCTCTACTCTTTAGTCCAGAATGCACAGCATCCATGATTCCCAAAAGTTTTTTTTTAAATTTTGATTCATCAAACCACAGGACAGTTTTCCACTTCGCCTCAGTCTTAAATGAGCTCGGGCCCAGAGAAGGCAGTGGCAGTTCTGGATCTTGTTTATACATGGTTTCTTTTCTGCATGGTAGAGTTTTAACTTGCATTTGTGGATGCAGCTGTCAGGTTCTGGCTGGAGGCCTCTAGGCATCTCTATTCGCCTGGGGGCCACAGTCATGGCCTGACCGCAGAGATGCCTCTAGGCATCTCTGCGTTGCTGTTTTGATTGTCCCCAATTATAGGCAGCTGCCTCGCGTTGCCTCTACTTGGGGACCCTATTTAAGTTGCCCTTTTGACTCTTTCAGTTTGTGGTTCATTGTTTGTGTTATTTGCTTCAGTTTGTGGTCTGCCTCTCCTTTTGTTGTTTTCTGTTCATCTTTGCTAAGAACAACATTAAAAGCATGTATTACAGCTCTGTGCCTTGTGTCCTGCCTTTTGACTGTGACAGCAGTGACATACTGTGTTCACAGACAATGGTTTTCGGAAGATCACGGCCACCCAATATTGGTTTTCGGCCTTGTCCCTTGCATACAAAGATTTCTCCAGATTCTTTGAATCTTTTAATGATATGTACCATAGAAGATGAGATCACCAAACTCTTGGTGGCAATTTTATTTTGAGAAAAGTTATTCTTTCAGAAGTCTTTCAGAGAGTGGTGAACCCCCATCCTCACTTCTGACAGACCCATCCTCTCTGGAACCTTTTAATACCCAATCAGGTTACTGACCTGTGGCCAATTGACCAGATTAGTTGTGTGATATTCCACCAGGTTTAGTTTTTTGTCATTACACAACAGTCTTTCATTGCCTCTGTCACAACTTTTTTGAAACCTGTTGCTGGCATCAAATTCAAAGTGGGCCTATATTTTTTCAAGAAACAATAACATTTCTCAGTTTCAACATTTTATATGTTGTCTTTGTACTGCTTTCAATTAAATATAGGGATAAATGATTTGCACATCATTGTATTCTGTTTTTATTTAAATATTACCCATTTTACCCAACTTTTTTGGAAACGAGGTTGTACATGGGATATTTCAGGTTTTTATTTTCAATAAATTGGCATACATTTTTATAAACGTGTTTTTATTTTGTTATTATGGGGCATTGTGTGTACTGTAGACTGATATTAAAAAACACATGTAATCAATTACAAATCAAGTCTATATCACAGCCAAATGTTGAGAATGTCAAGGGGTCTAAATATACTCTGAAGGATCTGTACACCAATAGAACATGTTGTGTTTCATGTTTGATTCATTCGATGTAACAATTTAAATTTGCTGTAAACACTGGTTTTACAATTAAAAACTAGATGTGTGTTATTTGTAGATCTACTTGGAGGCGGAGCGCGCAATATCCTCACCTGTTGGGTAAATAGCATTGCAGTGACTCGTCAAAACAACGCACTGTAGAAGCTTACGTACCTTGTCAAGTTCATCGTGTAGCTCCGAAAGACTTGGCCGTATCAACTTCTCTCCTAGAGGCCCTTCTGTTTGTCGGTAGAAATCAATATTTGGAACAGCATCAATGGTGTTGTGGCCAAATGTTCGCAAATAATAAGTATTTGAATGGGTATCCGAAATGTTGGTATGACCGCTTGCAGAGGAACGATGACTGCCAGTGCTTCTGACAGTGTCACCATTCTGAGCCACATCAGATGCGTCTGTCCCTTCAACAAACTTGACCACGCTAAATCTCCCTTTCGACTCCTCTCCACCTGACGGCACTTTGCTGCCTGTTGTTCCCACAGTTCCATCAGTCCCTGCCGCAATACGCTCTCCAGATGTGGCGGGTCCTAACTCCGTTACCTCTGTCACCTGAAACCTGGTTTGCCCAGAACCCGGAGTCTTGAGAGCAGGTTTCTGACCGGAAGGTGAGGACATGTCAACTGAGAAGTGCTAACTGTATAATCAAATGTATAGCTGATTTTTTTTTTAAAAGTACCATTTAAATTCCTTCCTCAAAAAACATATACATCTCAAGACTCAAGCCAAAGCTTGGGAATCCCGATTTACTCTCTTCTGAACTACAACAGTTGTGATGTCTCGAGTGTGGGGCTAATGTTCTGAGTAACAAGCAACTCTGATAACGTCACCCTCCAACACGATGTGTATAAAACCCGAGGGAGCATCAGGCCACGGGGCACTATGGCCTTACGTAATTGTGTGCGCTTTTCAACAGCCACCCATTGCACGCTTATTAGATTTTCATTCATAGCCTAAGTCCGTCAACTAGTTAAAGCAACAAAAACAAGTAATTAACAAGTAACATGACGAAAGGCCTGTGCAGACAACTTACTTTTATTGATTTTTAATAATTAGGTAAATATTTGATAACCTCCATTAATTAATTAGGGCATGGATCTGTTCCATAACATAACGTAACCAATAAAACACCTGCAATACCCTTTGGTTGTTTTTGGAGTGTGTTTGTGTGTGTGTTTGTGTGTGTGTGTGTGTGTGTGTGTGTGTGTGTGTGTGTGTGCGCGTTTATGTGTGTGAGTGTGTGTGTGTGTGTGTGGGGGGAGGGTTTTCTACTCAAGTTAACAAAGGAATCTTACAAGCCCCACACTCAAATACTTGTGTATTCATATTCAGACCCTAGTCAATGGAACACAATGTTGTCAGTATTGCAACCACATTAGCATAGTGAACAACAGCATTCTTTCACTGTCTGGTACTTGATGCGTGTGACAACTAAAAGCTTTCTATTCAATGATTCTATATAAAAACGTAAGATATCCATTTAGATTGAGCTAAAAGTAAAGGGGCAAGTGACAATAATATATTTCAGAAACAAGGCACTAGATGGTGTTCTAAGGCCAATGAAAACAACCCTTATACCCTGTAATATTGGTCAATAACCACTGACTGAATGAGGTGACTAACACAGTTATTACAATAAAATATTTTTTCTATTCTTTATTTAGTAATATTAAAAACAGTAGACAGAGTAGGAGTGAAAGACAATACGGTAAAAACAACAGTCTAGGATGAATTAATAATATCAGTGTCACGTTCTGGCACGACAGCCTGCTGTGTCAGTGAATCCAATGCCCTCTGTCCCTCATTTGGATCACGGACACCTGTTTCTTGTCATTACCCAAACATGTGTTCCTGATCACTGTCCCTATTTTAGTTCCTCCTCTCCCAGTGTGCCTTGTCGGTCTATGTTTGGGCCCGTCTCATGTGTTATGTTGCTTTGTTTTGTCTTGTGATTTAGTTTCAGTTTTTTATGTTTTAGTTCTTTTATGAAATGTCTTCTGTTCTCCCTGTGCATGTGTCCTGCCTCCATGTGACAGTGTTACAATCACTAACAGCAATATATAGGTACACATTACTGTTCAAAAGTTTGGGGTCATTTAGAAATGTCCTTGTTATCAACAGGGAAGCAATTTGTTTTCCATTAAAATAACATCAAATTGATCAGAAAGACATTGTTAATGTTGTAAATGACTATTGTAGCTGGAAACAGCTGATTTTTAATGGAATATCTACATAGGCGTACAGAGGCCCATTATCAGCAATCATCAGTCCTGTGTTCCAATAGCATATTGTGTTTTCTAATCCACGTTTATAATTTTAAAAGGCTAATTGATCATTAGAAAACCCTTTCAATTAGATCATTTGAAAACACTTTTTAGCACAGCTGAAAACTGTTGTGCTGATAAAAGAAGAAATAAAACTGGCCTTCTTTAGACTAGTTCAGTATCTGGAGCATCAGTAATTGTGGGTTCGATTACAGGCTCAAAATGTTCTTCTATGCAGAGTTGCAAAGAAAAAGCCATATCTCAGACTGGCCAATGAAAAGAAAAGATTAAGATGGGCCAAAGAACACAGACACTGGACATAGGAAGATTGGAAAAAAGTGTTATGGACAGACATATCTAAATTTGAGGTGTTTGGATCACAAAGAAAATCATTAATGAGACGCAGACCAATTGAAAATATGCTGGAGGAGTGCTTGAATCCATCTGTCAAGCATGGTGGAGGCAATGTGATGGTCTGGGGGTACTTTGGGGGTGGTTAACGGGATGGGCGGTTAAGAAGGAAGGCTACCCCTCCATTTTGCAATGCCACACCATACTCTGTAGATGGTGGAAGATTGGAGTCAAATTCCTCTTACAACAGGACAATGACCCAAAGCTCAGATCCAAACTATGCAAGAACTATTTAGGGAAGAAGCAGTCAGCTGGTATTCTGTCTATAATGGAGTGGCCAGTACAGTCACCGGATCTCAACTCTATTGAGCTGTTTTGGGAGCAGCTTGACCGTATGGTACGTATGTTGTGCCCATCAAGCCAATCCAACTTGTGAGAGGTGCTTCAGGAAGCATGGGGTGAACTCTCTTCAGATTACCTCAACAAATTGACAACTAGAATGCCAAAGGTCTGCAAGGCTGTACAGTAATTGCAAATGGAGAATTCATTGATGAAAGCAAAGTTTGAGGGACACAAATATTATTTTGATTAAAATAATTTTTTTCTAACCTTGTCAGTGACTACATTTCCTATTCATTTTGCTATATTTCCTATTCAAACTCATTTCATGTATGTTTTCATGGAAAAAAAGGACATTTCTAAGTGACCCCAGAAAACCTTTGAACGGTAGTGTTTATATAGTACTGTTGAAGATATCATATAAAATAAATTAATTTAATTTCATGATAACAACAAAATAATGAAAATGTAATTATCTTTCATCAGGAAAGATGAGTACACTCATTCAAAGTTTGGTTTAATCTACTTGCACTTTTTATCACGCCACATGGCTCTGTTTTTAGAAGTTTGTGTGGGAAACGTTTTTGTTTTTTAATTATTTTACACAGTGTCGTAAGCATGTTTGATATAAGAAAATATACAGCACCGGAAAAATTAAGAGACCACTGCACCTTTTTCTTTCCTTTCCAAAAAAGTTGAAAAGGAAAGTTTTGAGTGAGTAACAGAAGCGTTCAATCTGCAGTGGTCTCTTAATTTTAACCCTTCTGTTCCTCACTCAAAACCTTACTTTTCAACTTTTTTGGAAAGGAACGAAAAAGGTGCAGTGGTCTCTTAATTTTTTCCGGAGCTGTATCTTATGATTGTACAAATTCACTTGATGTGCCACAAGGGGAAAAACATCTGAATAGGGTATTTTACTGTTTTAATTTTAATTAATTTTCAGACTTTATTATTTTATTTTCACTTGGATATTGTGGGTTACTTTGTGTGGTTAAAGCTGGAAAAAGTCTAATTTTATATATTTTCATTTCAGGCTGTGAGACAACAAAAAGTGAAAATTTTGAAAGGAGGTTTTGACTTTCTATTCTCACTCTACTTCCTACTGTGACTAACAAACTGGTTGATTACTGCCACCCAATGGATGAACATATAGAAGACTGAAGGATCCCAAGCAGTCTGACCTAATACTATTATGGGTTGATAAGGATCTGCATAATGACATTTAGACACGCATTCCCATAGGATCCTATACCAAACATTTGGTGAGAGCACAGTGCTTGCAAAACCAGGGTTGTGGTTCATTTGAGAGGGTATACAGTCGATTAGGATCAGTTCTAAATCACCTAAATGGGCTTTTTTATTTCTGTGACCACAAATCTGTTAAAATACAAGTGAAATTATTGAAGCTGTATGATGTACAAAGAAAACAGCGTGAATTGGGGGACTGTAATAAATATTAATAATGTAATATTTATGTGAATGTCCACAAATGTTTATTTCATATTTCTTTCAGGAATTTTATGCTTTATCAGACAGGCAATTGGTGAAACTTAGAGGAGAGAGTATTTGCTGAAAGAGCAGTAGGATTCGAAACCCACAAGCAGTATATGTGCACCAGGGGCTGTGTTTAAGACCACCATCAATATTTACTGAGGGCATTTCTTCTGACTTCATTCCAAAGTTCCCTAGTCTCTCAAGGGATAACTGTACAGTTGGTGAGTAGTGACCACTGAACTATTATACCTGGAGAAGTGTGAAGCGTTCTGGGCCTTGAGTCCTGTCTGTGTTGCACTGAATGCTGAATGCTCTAGTATCCCTCCTCTGTCCTGTCCATGACACAGACGTTCACAGCCCTTGAAGTAAAGGTTTTCCTCCTGTGGCTCATGGGGAATCCCAGCCAGTGCTGCATTCTGGCCAAGGGTAAAGAATGTATTGAAACAAAAATGTTACTTTTCCCAGGGAAAACATTGTACTGTATTTTCCTGTCTGGTATGCATACATGGACAGGAGTTTGAATCCATCAAGGTCAAAAACATTTACTGACACATTCTGTATATGATAATAAAAATATTTGTCGTATGTTTTAAAGTGATTATGATACAAAATCTGCATGAGAAACCTTTGGAGAGTTGGGTCAGAGCCAGGGAATCAGCCATCATTGACAACCACCTGGAGCAATTAGATTTAACAGCCTTGCTCAAGGGCCAAATCATAGATTTTTCAAATTGTTAGCTCTGGGATTTGATCCTGCAATCTTTCAGTTACTGGCCAGACATTCTTACATGCTAGACAATGTGCCACCTCATAAAAACCTGCATGTGCTTTTTGTTTCGTGATCAGGTTTCATGTGACGACTCGTAGAATGTTACATTTTGTATAACACATTAGCACTTACTGCATCTAAAAAGTATATAATTTAAATAAAGCAGAATTGTTTTCTGTATTTATTATGGATACAAGATATCGTGCGTTATGACAGCCACACCTTTATCAACAGTCTCTGATTCTTCATATCTTGTTTCCAAGGCATTACATACAGTTTAGGGATCATTGGATGTTTAATGGAGAATTCTGTGACATGGGAATTAGTTCGTCTGGGAAAATGAAATCAATAGGAAAACAAAAACATTTAGTAAGTTATGAGGAATGGTTTGTAAAGCAAATTTTTGTTCTACTTATTACTAATCATCTTCTATCTTGAACTCTTCAGACAATCAACATTTCTAGGATATCATGAGTTTACACTAAATATAATGTGAAAATTATTTTAAGTACGCCTTTATCATTCTGAATTAAACTGCTTACTATAAATACAAGAATTATCTTGTTACGGATATCTATACTGATTGCAGTGCATATAACTCCGTCAAGTTATTTACTTACCCATTTATCAAGTTAGTGTTTTCTGATCTTGTAGACATGTTTATCTGTTTGCTATAAAGATATCCTTAAGAACAAGGCAATGCATCATGGGAAAAAGATAGGGTTACAGGCCACAACATGAATCTATCTAACTTATGTTTAATTTAAACCCTGCTCGGTCAACCATATACTACAGGAAGCAGAATTACAAACTAGCTGTGGTGCTAGATTTGAATTATGAATGGGTTTAAAAACATACATATGACACATAACTAAAATGAGTTTATTTGAAAACAAATGTTGGTTATTTTACATGATTATCACAATACAGACACTTCGGTAAATCTGTAGGACAGCACTTATTATAATTGGATCAAATTAATTTTGTAAATAATAAATGCAATTTCCAAGATGCTTTTATCTAGATTAGTGAGTTCATAGTTTTGTATGTATGGCATTTAACAATAATGAAACTCAGAATGAAGAGACCCATGCTTTACCAGCTGAGTAACGCAACATACAATTTTTGCACTTTTGCCATACCACAGCTCCCTAAATAAAACTGTGCCCTGTTTTATCTTGCACATACTCTGATGGAAACATCATTATACAAGCCAATCCTTATTTCATGGTTTACTTTGTTACTCAGCTTAATTATTAATCAGTCAGTAAATAATGACACTCACTGTTTATATGACCACAGACAAACAAACAGAAAGAAAATGCTATTTTTACATGATCACATTGCTTGTGTACAGTTTGCTAAATCATTAGCACAAGGATGGAAGGAGAGTCTAATATATTCAAGTATATTTAACTAGTCAACGTTCAGAGAACAATTTTAATTAATTTTGTGTTGCCCTGAATTGAATTGTTGGTTATGATTATCTTTTACTGCAGGAATTAAATTATTGTACATCTACAGACATGCCATATTATGTAAGATGACAGGCTAAATTAGTTAAAGCTCATGTTTCCTTTTGAGCTTCTTGTGGTCGTCAGCTGTTACACGAGCCCTTGGTCCACTACAGATGCATAGTTTATGTGACCTGTCCTCACTCAGCCTCCTTCAGTAGTCTCTGTAGGTTTCTCTGGACCTGGTGAGGAATAAAACACAGTAGGCATGAGTAGGCCAAAAGCTTATTCATTGATAGTTTTTGAATGTGGATACATTTCCACTTGGAAAAAGCAAATTGTTGTTTTTGCATCTATACTGTTGTATACAAAATATTTTGCATTCTGAATTAGTTTTAATGTATTGAAGTAAATATGTTGTCTTGCATATAAACTTTTCAGTACTCTGTGTCATGTTTTCGATGTTTCATGTAGGCCCAAGCAAAAGTAGCAGCTGCAGGCTCAATAGCTAATGTGGAGTGTTTGAAGTGAAACTAAAACTAAACTATTATAGTAATCTATGTCATGTTTCAGTGCAAAAACTACAGGGAACATTTCAGTATTTGCTGTAGAATATTTAAGAAATAAGACAAGACGTAATGTGTAGTGTGTCCCATACATCACGGCTAACGGCTGCTCTTAGGAATGACGTAATGCGGAGTGCCTGGATACAGCCATGAGCTGTACTGTTTTGGCCATGCACCACAAATTCCCTCGGGGTATACTTGCTATTATAAACAGTGGTTAATTTGAGCCGGATCCTGCTGGAACAGGATCCAGCACCTCTCATATTTTCCTAAGTTTGTTCCGGCACCGACTTTTCCCAGATCCGGTCTGCTGCGCATGACTTGTCTTTTTCTCTGTGTTCACTTTGCACTGTAAACATTCTACTAAAATCAATCCGAGTTGATAAAGTTGCCTTTTCTTGCAGCCTCTTGTAGCCCCAGCACTGCCTGACAAGATTGTGAAAGTTTTTTTGTTGTCAGCTATTTGCGCTACCGATGTGCTTTATTCGCGTCGATTGGCCAACCGGATCCATGTCTCTCGCGCGCACAAATGTGTTGGGACCTCCCGATTTAAGCACTTACTATAAACCTATTACCAATACAGTAAGTACAGTGAAAAGATCACTGTGGCACTGTAGGCTATTGTTTTTCGAAATGGGTAGGAATGTTTTTTTCTGTAGCAAATTAAAATAAAATAAACAAAGTTCTAATGAACATAATTAACTTTAACTTTATTTGATTATTACATAGCAGAGTAATGTTGTTCCTCTTGAATCTCATATTTTGGGAACTGAATATAAGGTCAATACCAGGCATGCAGGTTTTTTCATCCATGAGAGGCAGAAATTGGGATATGGGGTAAGTGAATGGCACTTACAGCATATCATATTTTAATATTAATATAGTGTCTAATTTTGTATTCTACAGTGTCCTTCAGTTTACTAAAGAATACCATATAATTGTTAAGTACTGTTAAGTATATAATATTATATATATAGGTGTAAAAAGGTGTATATATAAAATATAATTGCTTTGTATTCCAGATGAGCTCAATTACTATAAGTATGTTGATTTAGAGGAAAACTCTCCAGGTGTTTCATAAACTGAGAGACCTAGAAGATCTAAAACTAAGAACGTATTTGGGGAAATGTCAAAATATAAATAAATATACAGTATAATACAAATATACCTAAAAGCACAGAATATGATTTCCATTGAAAATGCAATCAACCAACCTTTTCCAGTTTCATTAAATTTAGTGTTAACTCTGAATAGATTCCATCATTGACATCAGGATGTGTCCGGAGATATTCATTTCTAAAACAGAAACAATAAATCAGATGAAGTTCTAGATTGTGTATCTTGGCATAACAAGGAGTGGCATGATGACACAAACAAACCTGTTCCCAGGCTATTTATTTACTGTACCGTGCAGGTGAAATGTATTCACCCCTGTCTAATTAAAAATGTTTTGCATATATTTGGCACTGAATGTTATCAGATCTTCAACCAAAGCCAATGTTAGATAAAGGGACCCTGGGTGTAGAAACCTGAAATGCTGACACTTGACGTAATATTTAATTTATTTATTAAAGACATTTATGCAAAAACTGCTACTCTGCCATGAATCTTCACCCAGTGTCTTTCTGATGGTTGAGTCATGAACGCTGACTTTAGCTGAGGCGCAAGAGGCCTGCATATCCATGTATGTTGTTCTAGGGTTCTTTGTTACTTCCTGAATGACTTTAGTTTTATATCTGGTGATAGTTTACCAGGACTGCCACTCATGGAAAGACTCAATCCTTTATAAAACTTTCTCCATTTTAAAAATACTGTTCTGCCTGTGGTTCGGTGGAGCCTCGTGAAAACAATTTTCACAGCACTGTATATAATGGTGATTTTTTTACTCAAAAATAATATTACATATAGTATTATAGTATATACTATATATACTATATTATATATAGTATAGTATTACATTATAGTGCATAATTTCAATATATACTTTTTTACCGCCCTAATAATGTAATATAAAATCAAATGAAAACAGAAACCTCTTGGAAAGTTGTCTTACTTACATCCAGTGAATTTGGAAATTATTCAGACCCCTTCACTTTTTCCACATTTTGTGATGTTACAGCCTTATTCTTACATGGATTAAATAGTTTTTTCACCTCGTCAATCTACATAAAATACCCCATAATGACAAAGGAGAGACAAAAAAATTATTTTGCAAATGTATGTATAAAAATAACTCATAAGTATTTAACACCCCTTTACTCAGTACTTTGTTCAAGCACCACTGACAGTGATTACAGCTCTACAAGCTTGGGACACTTGTATTTGGGGAGTTTTTCCCATTCTTTTTCGTAGATCCTCTCAAGATCTGTCCGGCTGGATGAGGAATGTTGTTGCATTCTTGTTGTTGCATTCTCTTTAGAGATGTTCAATCAGGTTCAAATGCGGGGTCTGGCTGGGCCACACAAGGACAATAATAGACTTGACACTTCATCGTAGGGATGGTATTGGTGGTGTCTGTCTTTCTTCAAGGCGTGACTCTTGGCATTCAGGCCTATTTTTTGAGAGTCCTTTAGGTGCCTTTTGGCAAACTCCAAGCGGGCTGTCATGTGCCTTTTACTAAGGAGTGGCTTCCATCTGGCCACTCTACCATCCAGAAGCCAGATTGGTGGATGTGCTGCTGGGATTTCTGTCCTTCTGGAAAGTTCTCCTATCGCCACAAAGGAACTCTGGATCAGCGTGACCATTAGGTTCTTGGTCACCTCGATGATTGCTCAGTTTTGTCGGGAGGCCAGCTCTAGGAAGAATGGTGATGGTTCCAAACTTCTTCCATTTAAGAATGATATAGGCCACTGTGTTCTTGGGGACTTTCAAAGCTACAGATATTTTTGGCAGAGGTGTAAAAAGTACAAACTAAAAGTACTTAACTGGGTTCAGCTGTGCTCACTACTTTAGGGAAGTATCTAATCAAGATCTAAGTAACCAGGTAAAGGGAGTTCAAAACTAACTAGTAATCAATTAAATAAAAAGGACGAGTGTAAATTATCAATTAAGGTCACTGGTTGTTATGAACTCTGTTTACCTGGTCATTTAGCTCTTCCTTAGGAACTTCCCAACAGTAGTGAACACAGCCGAGTACTTCTACTTTGAACTTTTTACACCTCTGATTTTTGGTACCCTTCCCAAGATCTGTGACTTGACACAATCCTACGGACAATTTCTTCTACCTCATAGGTTGGTTTTTGCCCTGACATGCACGCATTTGTTAAACTGGATTCCCTTTATCAATGAATGTGATTAGAATTTTGCTCAAATATCTGTGTTCAAATATGTAAAAGTCAGCTTTTCAAGGGGTTTCCATTAAATATGACATTAGATTTATTTTAACAAGAAACCAGGCAAGCCTACTTCAGCCGGCCCGCAATAGAAAAGGTTGCCATCTCGAGATTCAAACCCGGGTCGCCCACGTGAAAGGCTGTGTCGTTAACCACTACACCACAGAGCAGTACATTTGCTGGGTGTCAGTATAGCCTCTTGTCTCTATCCTGAAGAAATCCTCTTTTGCCACTGGCCATTTTAATAGTTAATTGGCCATTCGTGAAGGACATTGATACAGTTAAACTGACTAACGTTTCTTACTAAGTTTACCTCCACCACAAATAGCGTCTATGTATGGTGTTTGCCACTGGCTGTTTTAACAGCGTATTAGCCAGTAATAAGCTTTACCGGTATCTACTAACTTACTGGAACAGTCATAAGAATTGAGCAGTTGCCACAGAGTCTGCCAAAGCTATTTCATTTCATGGCATAAGAACGTATTTTTTCCTTTCATGGCAAAACAACATACTTTTTTCTTTCATTCGTGAATGACATTTATACAATAACTATCAATAAAGACGACGATAATTAACTTTTTCATCAAGTGAAAAGACGAGAGAATCGTGGAATCTACCAGAAATAATTAATAAATGTTGTTGCTCTCAATAGATTCGAACTTAGGTCTTCCACATGAGAGGCACTGTCTTTAACCACCACGCCACGGCATTACACGTTTCAGCAGTCGCTACACTCCATTGAGGATTGTGTTAAACTGACTAACGTTTCTTATTAAGTTTACCTCCACCATAGCGGCTATGAACTGTATTGCTTTTGCCACTGGCCGTTTTAACAGCTTATTAGCCAGTAATAGGCTTACTAGTATCTACTAACTTCCTAGGAATAATCATAAGAATTGAGCAATTGCTAGCGAGACTGAAGATGAACTTTTCCATGCCAGAAACAGTCACAATATAACCGTGCACAGTTTCAGTTAAGGCTTACTATAACTTAACTACTGTATGTTAAGCCAGCAAATGTGTTTGTCTATCCTGACTCAAAACACATGCACAGATGCATACTTCGAAAATCCACCAGAAACAGTCGCAATATAACCGTAAACTGTTTTATTTAAGGTTTACTATAATGTAGATACTAATGGTTTTAGCCAGTGAAGTTTTCATCTATACGGAGTAATTCATAATACATACTTTGCTTCGCCTGCGAGGAGATACGAACTCGGGACCTACAGTTCACAAGACTGCTTCTCTAACCACTACGCTATTTAACAAGGGGTAGTCAGTCAGTCAGTCAGTCACTCACTCACCTCAGTAAGAGACATTCGCTCTTCTTGGCCGGCTCCGCTTACGCGGTCCGGCAAAAACACTGTAGACAGTGAATGAAGGCGACTGAGGTGAGATGGGGTAAAATGTGATCTTACTCAAGATGGGAAAACTTGGTCAAGGCGCCCAGAGTGGTCAACCTCTGCTCCAGAGAAATGATCTTGAAGGCCATGTAACACGAAGACAAAACAAGGACACATACTCTGTGTGAAGAACACAAAAATAATTACAACAAAAAAAAAATCAAGACAAAAACATTTATGTTCGGGATAACAGTAAAAATAAATAAAAAGTGATCACTCACAGGGATAAATAGATGAACAGCACATTATTTAGAGACACAGGCATTTGTGTTCTCTTGACGCATACAACCTCTGCAGTCTTTGACGAACCTAAAATAAAGACACCTGTTTGGCCCAGAATCACCATATTTTTTTACTTTTAGGCCGTGGTTCAATCTGAGGCACATATAAAGCTGTATTTCACTTCCCATATTTATTTTTAATGCAAGTCCAACAAATTGTGGGCAAATTGCCTATAAAAAAGTATATTGTAGATCAGTTACCCATAACTTTCCCAAAAAACAAAAATTTGTATTTTTGTGGGTAATTGAGGACTGCTTTGGAAAAACATTGTCAGATAGATTAGTGCTACAACGTGCCTCAGATTAATGCCTGTGCCTTCACATACTTCTGTCTTTTCAAAGAGTGGCGATTGCGCAGTTTTGCTTACTACTGAAATCCATCTCCTGATTGGTGTCTGGAAGCTGCTGAAGATTAATGTCTGTGAGGACTGGAACATCCCCAAGAACATCTTCCAGGAATGGTGGAGGAAGGTTGGGGAATTCTGTAAAGACATGAGGGTAAAACAGTTTCATTACAATATGCCATCACCATTCCAAAAAGTTTTTACTCAACCCTTAAAGCCTCTTTTCATGTGATATCCTTAACTATGTGAATAACAAAAAGAAAAACACACCTGCTATCTTCTCATAGTCAGGGGCCTGGGAGTCTGAACTACTGCTCTCATGCCAATCCTGTCTTGGTCTCACGGCTCTGTCTAAGTCACAGAAATCTGCTGAGAAGTTCTGTTGACACAATTAATAGACGAGGTGTAAAACATACCAACCTGTGGTATGAGTAATAGTGCAAAATTTAGAACACTTACAAATGTCTAAAGAGAAATCAAATGGAAATCATTATGGTACTACAATACAGTTTTGGACAGTTTTCAGCTTGCTAATAATCATATTAATAAATCCTGACAGTTGAGGAAAATCTAAAACTCTATCCAATGATGAACAGAGTATAGAAATGTTCTGTAAGTCCCCCTGGGTATTCCAGACACCCCTGCTCTAAATAAAAATCAGCAGCCTGTTTAACAAATAATTCTGTATCTAAAGAGGTATAAAGTCAGTCGCCAATGAAAGCAAGAAACATGTTTTTTGTAATGTGAAAGATGTTTCCTAATTGTTTTCATGCAATATATCAGTCTGAAAAGTGATATGTAGAAAGGGACCATACAACACTATTCAGAGGAAAATGTGAAGGACGCTCAGCTCTAAAGCTGCTCTCAGCAGATGAAGGAATGGGGCTACTTCCAGGACTCTTCTCCTGAAAAAAAGTTGTTACTTTTCAGAATATCTTTAGTGAACATTAGCTTCCATTACAATGCCACATTTAGCACTGGCTTATGAATGGAAGCACATTATGGCTACTTACCTTCAAATGGAAACACATATCCATCAAGAATTTATACGTTGTGTCTCTTGAGAGGAACGAAACAAAAACATACTGGGGAAACAATGAACAATGTTAGTATTGAACGGTTTCAGGGCCAAATCAGACTCTATTGGGCTATGTGTGTAAATACTGTATATACAACACTTTACAATGGTAACCTTACCCGGTCATTAGTGGTGGCAATAACTAGTGCATTTGGCACTAAAATGGCAGTTTTAGTTTTTTTGATCTGGCAAACCGAGAGCACTGGGATTGCGATCTGGTAAAAGAAAAGAAAAACAACACAACATTATCCTCAACTACCTTGTTAATAAAAGAGGACCAACCTTGTACATTTTGAGATGGTAGAAAGACTGCCTCTGAGGTTAAACAAGAAACCATGTGCACAAATGTGCTTATACTGTAGGTATAAGTAATGGTTTTGCCAAGAACATTTATTAGAAACAATTATTAGAAAAAAGGGGTCCAAAAGAGTTATCTGGCGGTCTATGGTGGGAACCCTTTAAATAACACTTTCAGATTCCCTTTTGGTTCCAGGTTGACCCATTTTGGGCTCAATGCATATTCCTTTCAAAAGATGGTTCTAAATGAAGATGGTTCTAAATGATCTGGAACAAAACAGGTTGACAGTTGAAGACTTTTTCTGGAACCTTCTGTTTTCAACAGTAAAGAATCCCCAAAAATGTGTCAAGAGTACTGTCTCAGAGGGTTCCTTGGCTAGCCTTACAATGCAGCATACCTTGGTGTCTTTGCCAAACACTTTAGAATGAAAACAGATCCAGTTATCAGAGATGAACAGTCTCCCCTGATAAAGCATGTCTTTTTGTAAGGCACAGGTGTAACCTAAGGACAGAAACCATCCCTTTAGAAAATACTCTATTCAGAAAAGATCTTGTAAACATGTTTCTTTTTTCAACAGTCAGTATGCTATATTTTCAGTCTAATTTATTTTCATGCATTGCATTGTTACAATATGCCTTTCAGATGTGTGACTAACTTTCAGAACAAATACTGTACTTCTGCTTGAGATATTGAACAGAGGGCACATAAAGGAAATTTCTTTGATACCTACAATTGTTTCCACATAGTGTACACTTACTTTGTCTTAGCAGTTCATCCTTGCTGATCTCTTTGAACATTTTGTGGTACTGAGAATTGGTCTTAGAGAGCTGAAATAGTACAAACACTTGCAATACATTTTCATTATCTTCAGAAAGTGGCATAACTAATAACAAGACCAATTACTTAAATAATGTTGGTGAAATTATGACTATAAAAATTGATGTAGGGTGATAATGGCAGTAAACATTGATCTTAAGTTGGTTTTGAGTTTTTCTCAGTGGTATAGGATAGGAAAAAAGATCTGTATCAAGGAAAATCCTCAAAACCATGAAGAACAAACCTGATTATACTGTGATTTCTTCCTTTGAGCTTTTATTTCACCATCACTCTGATTTTGTGACAGTAGTGAGTGGTCAAATGTCTTTGATCTAAAAATGGAATTATGTAAGGTAGTACATGACATTACTGGCATAAAAATAGCATGCCATATATAAAAACTTCATTCAAATGTGAAAACAGATCTGAGCATGAGAGAGGCGCAGTTAGTCATACCTCACAAGGGCTGGTTTTCTTCTTCCAGATTCAATGTCTATTGGCGATGTTAGGCCGGAGGCAGGTCTTCGATTTCTGCTACGTTTGTCCTCTCCGACATTTTCTTCATCTGAACTGTGAAATAGGACTTTTCATGAATTCAATGAAGAATTGTATTTTTCTTTATGCTCAGACTGTCCTGCTTATCTGTTCTGTATTAGCATAGACTACTAATCTAAACCTCAATAAAAAGTAAATTACGGATACGAATATTGACAAATTATTGGAAAACTAAGTAGCCAATTGCATGTGATATCAAAAGTTGTATTTTGATGTAAAATATAGGTAGGCAATATAGATTTTGTGATTCAGTGTCATCTCATAAAACAAAGAAATAGCGTGAAAAGGCAACAACTGATTTGACTTCGTTGTCAGATCGATCGGGTAAATTAAAGTTGATGTTATTATTAATGCGCATAAACTAACCAAAAATCTCTTGCGGCATTCCTGAGGTTTCCTTTGGTACATTTTCTAACTTCCTTGGGCGCTGTTACATAGGGCTGTTCGGTCATCACCACTGGCTTCGACAGATACTGTCGACCTGCAAGCTTGGGACTCCCCAGCCTTGTCTCACCTGCCCCCTGTCTGAAAGAGTGACGGTGAGCATTGAGACCGAAGCATCCTCAGCACCAATCAGGTAGCAGGGACCTCGAATACTTTTTTGTATATGTAAGTAATTTGAAGGCATTATATTTCAGGCCAGATCAAGATTTCGCCTAGATGACGCCTCGGTATTTTTTGCAGAACGTGTCTCAAACTAAATTGGCTTTGGAGATTGTAAAGCAATTCTCCAGTTTAAAGTTTGCAATTAAATAATTTCTAAATGTGAGACGTTTGCTCTAAGGGCGCTGGTAGGTAATCCAGTGGATATTGACATATAAAAAGCACTCTGTAACCTGCTTAGGTCTAAAGATCGCTATGAATCGTATGCCTCATGCAATTTCCATTTAAAATATCCAACAATAGCTCTTACATATCATTAGTTAACGTTAAAATATAAGTCTCTGGCGGTGTCATGACTATCCCCACTGCCATGGCTGCTAGTTGAACGTAGAAGGTCGGACTTTCGTAGGCCTGTAGTCCTTGAAGGAGTGTGAGATGAGGGCCAATGATAGGGTTTGTTTGGTTGTAGGTATGTGCGGTGTGAGGGCCAATGACAGGTTTTGTTTGGGTTCTTGTACACTGAGCGCCCCAGAACAGTCTTTCCAGATTTCCCGAACAATTGGGCTTTTTTTAATGGCAGTGTGCGGGCAAAAATGGGTTTGGGCGGGTCGATTTACAGATAGGGTTGTATAGAAAAAATAGCGTTTGTGCAGTTTTGGTGGAGTCCGCAGGTGTTTCTGTGGTTTATAGTCAATTAATTCTGGCAACACTGAAAACATACGAAGCAAAGCAGCATCAGACAAAGCATGGAGTAAAACTTGGTTTAAACCTGGATTTGGCATTTATTAGATGGCCATAGATGAAGCTTTAAAAAGTTGGCTAACTTTCTACTGGACGAGTAAGGTAACAAGATTACCTTGTTTAGCTAGTTAGCTAAATAGTCAAGGAAAGCTATGTGTTGAGGTACTGCTAGATTGATGGTGATGGATGAATATTTATTCAACGGAAAAAAAATCATATGATGTTCTTGTTTCTTTTATTTCTAGGAGCACAGGTACATTTTAGGAAGGTTTCTCAAAAGTCTTTGTTTTGGTCGAGACGATACGCTAACGTTATAGCTACCGTGGTAAAGATAGTTTCACATTCACACATTCGCCCTCTCCAAAGTAACAAAAGAATGTCTTCGGGTGTGAGGACTGCCGAATTGGGGAAGAGATTCAATTTGGGATACCGACAAAATGGAGTAGTAGTAGGGACCAACGTGGAAGTGCAGCCCCCAGAGCATTGGTTTCTATGATATACAGTGGGAAAATTATTACTTAAAATAACCTTTTAAACTGTTAAGAAATACATCCCAAATTCCATCAGTATATTCTATGGAGGACCAGAACTGCCAAAATAAAAAAATAAATAAATGTATCGATAAATAAATTTATACAAAAAATATTTATAAAATATAATGATAAATGTATTAATCAATATCATTTCCCTATTTATTGTTTATCTTGATCATTATTTTGTGTATGTATTTATTTTTTGATTAATTTATTTCCTTAATCATTTATTTCTGTATTTATTTCTGTATTTCCTTGTTCTAAAGGTAACGAGGGGCTGTCAATCAAAGTATGTCACGGTATCACCTTAATCCAATTGGTTGATCACTATCAGAGTGTGAAGATCGACTTTACATGCCTTGGTGGCTATGACTAAATTAGTGTACAAATGGCTACATACAGCAAACAGATTTGAGACTTGGCTTACCTAGCTGAAAGTGCTAGGGCTGATTATTTACTTTTTCACCTTGAGGCTCTGACTGAAAATTTGTTCTATTTAGATGCTGAAACAGAGGTTGACCATGTAGTGTTCAGCAATTTGGAGGAAGGGTTTCGCTTTAATTTTTCAATCCACAATTCAGATGATGAGGAGCAGTTAGACCACTTAAAATATAACCTCATTGGGCTTAACCGACATTTGACAGCAATTTCAAATGTTTATTAATTAGTCTATACTTCTGCGGCTTAGTTATGTTAGATTACCTTTAGCTTGACTTTTAAAGTGATATCTAAATTATTTAGTTTGATGTCGAAATTAATAGCATAATCAGTGTAAAATCTCTGCCTTCCAATAGTATAGTTAGCAGTGTCATCTCAGCCTAAGTGTTAAGCCTAATGGAAAGGTATTATGTTTGCAAGCGCTAACAGCAGGGGCGAACTGGCCATCGGGAGGTTCGGGACTTTTCCTGGTGGGCTGGAGCACCATAATGGAGATGTTTCGACGGCCTGTTAAGAATGCTGCTGGCAGTCCTTCTCCACCACACAGGCAGACTCAGCCCAAAGGTGATTTACCTGTCATACTATTGTCGAGAAGTCCTACAACAGTGGCGGGAAAACTACGCACAATATCATGCTTAATTTGCTAGTGTCACGGGTGAGTGTAGGCAGGACACGAGGCGCAGAGCTTATAAACATCCTTTTAATGTTGCAAACGGAAAACAACAAAAGGAGAGGAACAGACCATAAATTGAAGAGCAGCAAAACAACACACTTACTCCAAACAATGACGGACAACTAAGGGACACACAGGGCAACTTAAATAGGATCCCCAATCAGAGGCAATAGGGAGCAGCTGCCTCTGATTGGGGATGATTAAACAGCAATGACCATAGAGGTGCCAAGAAGCACCTCTGCAGTCAGGCCCTGACTGTGACCTCCAAGCGCCTAGAGACACCACAGCCAGGACCTGACAGCTAGCTTCCCATTAATTTTAGTGGTGTTCGTTATAATGTTATTTTAAAATCAAGTGATATTTTCTCCTCCTGTTGGTTAATATTGAATATGTGCTAGCTAGCTACAGTAACCAAAATATTGTGAAAATTAGTTACTGATAATTGGAATTCTCTGTAAATGTAATACATTATTAATATTCTTATATATATAATATTTTTTTCTGTTAAAATAAGTTAAATCTAGATTATAGCATAGTCAGCTTTATAGATTATAGTATCATCAACCAGAAAAAATGCTGATTCCGAGCCTGAGAAAAGTGAGAGAATGGAGGCAGGGTACGATATAAAGAGAAAAACACCAGAGGAAAGAATCGAGATGCAGACAGTTGAAATTAATGCAGCAGGGTCCACCAGTAGTGGATTAGCCTACTTCACAAGCCCATCATCAGAAATGGAGGCAATTACAGTGATAAGTAGCAAAAATGTTGTGTAGCATTAACTTGCAACAAGGGCACGTTCAGGTGCGATAGCAAACAAGGGGCGGATTGTTATAATAAAAATATACTTGTGAAGTCAAACAATGTAATTGTTAAAGCATTGTTGATTACTTTAACAATTATAGTCATTAACAATACTTAAACAATTACATCGTTTGACTTCACAAATATGTTTTTATCATAATAATCCCCCGGGCCATTCCACTTCAGATTCCCGGGCCGATATTTTACCCCAGTCCGCACCTGGCTAACAGATAGCTATCTAGTTTAAAAGTTATCACCCACTCATTGCACTGAGATTTATAACTGAATGTCTTATAATGTATAGAAAAAATAAAGTAATTCCTCTATAAACACAGTCACCGTTATGAATTTGAAACTAAACTGGCTGAAATCTCAAGCTGCCCATGAGAGGCAATTTAAAAATTTCCGTTAATAAATCACTTAATGTTCATATATTTTAGTATTATTTAAAATATCCTTTTTGAAAAGGGGACAAACTGAAGATCACAGTGAATAAAAAAAATCTATTGAATGAATTCCGTCCAGTTTATTTTTTAAAGACAAGCTTTGCAAATAAGTATAAGTGATATTTTAACACAAGTGAACGTAAAGTGACAAATCAAAACTAAATCTGGATAAACATGGTCACAGACCCTGTTTGAAAAACGTTGAAAATTCTAAGAGTAGAATAATCGTCCTGCAGTATAATAAAATATGCAGGGCCAACTCCAGGAGCTTAGGGCCCCCAACCACTATGGGACCTTTGACCGATAGGGGAGAGGGCACCCCAAAACGCTGGAGCCGGCACTGAAAAGTTGACATAACTTTGTAACACCAACATATTTAAAACAGCCTACATAACTCTTTTCCATTCCATCCCAATTAAAATGTATAAATAATTGCATTATTAACAGCTGACTATATATCAGAGATGAGTCTGTTAGATAATATCATGTTGAATATACTGATGTGATTTAAGATAATTCTCTCAAAATGTGAAAAAGATATTTCAAAAGGAAACTTTAAAATATTTTTTTCAATATATGATTGTTATTTTGTGAAATATCAAAGGTGAGGCAGTTAGATAATGACATGTACAATATGTCATAGTTATTTCTGATGAATATCTCCACTTCTGAAAAATCTATTTCTAGAAATAAGCTACCAACTTTTTCATAAAAAGCCATCGTTCTGAGGACTGCACTTTCACCCCTGTTCCTAAATACTCTTCTCTGGCACCTAGATATAACCTTGCCAGGCACTCTACACTCAGCAGTCGGTTGACCAAAGACCGTTTTATTCGGACTTAGTCTAATATGTGAATGTGGGAATATGAAACTCTTCGAAAATCTTTACCACTGTAAGTTAGCTATCTAAGTTGTGTCTGAGCAGACACTCCTTGATTGCATTTCCTGCTAGAAAATAGTGTTTCAACCTAGCTAATATTTGTGATGTTGTCTGCAAAAGAAAGAGAAAAACTAACAGACATTGTGGTTTGTTTGACCAAACCAAATGCATAAGTGATTACTGCTCAGGAGAAGCAATTACATTGCCTTTAGCTAGATTTTGCCTTGAGCAAACTGGACGAAATGTGCATATTATTGTTTCCCCATCAATGGTCTTACTACACTAGCTAGCTAGCACGATTAGGGTTTCAAGTTCACTAGCTAGCCTTCAACAAGTATCTGAAATATGGCAATGCATCTAATGCAATATATAGCTCATGTGACGTTTTGATTGTTTAGCTGTATACTTGGTTTATTCTGTGATCCGTAGTTATGAAAAGGGCCCATCAACTTCGACCCCATCTAAAACAAATGTCTGTGTTCAGCATAAACAGTTTGAGGTGACACTGCTTCAGACCGATTAATATGCTCGTATTTAGTAATGATAGTGTCAGATCCTAATAGAGTTATAAAAGCGAAATTCAACTCACTGCCGATATGCAGCGCAAACTTACATAGTGCACCTTAAAGTCTATGATTGGTCTTACTTTGAATCCTGTAACTGAAACTATCAAAAATAAATTAGCCTAACGGTTAGGAAGGTATTGCATTTTGCAAGGGAGGGTGCTTTTATCCAAGGCTGACGATCTTGTGCATTATACCTTTTCTCCATTCTTTCTCCATTCGTTTCTTAGATAGGCTAATATACTATATGGAAAATCTAGACACACAAGTTGTTTTGTAATGGTGGTCTAAACCTTTTAGATTTTACTTTAATCAGATACCAAAAGACAGGGGCATCATTAGGCCTGGGTGTCCAAAAAATAATAAAAAAATTGCCCCGGATCTATTCATCTGTAATTCATGCATTAAAGCCCTCAAAAAATAATATGATATTGTCGATTAAAAAATGCAAATGTTTTGGGTCCTCTGTGGGTCATTCAAGTAGCAGATCTACTTCACACTATTTGCTATGTGTGCATTTTGTGTGAGCCCGCTGAGAGAAAGAGAGTGAGCGCACCGGTTACAGGGCTTGTCATTTTTGGCATCTGATTCTGGCGGCTACGGATATACGTTCATTTTTGCCAGACCACGTAAGCGGAGTGAATGTCTCTTACTGAGTGAGTGAGTAACTGACTGATTGACTGACTGACTACCCCTTGTTAAATAGCGTATCAATCAAATTTATTTATAAAGCCCTTTTTACATCAGCAATTGTCACAAAGTGCTTTTACAAATCACCCAGCCTGAAACCCCAAGGAGCAAGCAACAACAATGTTGAAGCACAGTGGCTTGGAAAAACTCCCTAAGAGGGGCTGAAATTATGGAAGAAACCTAGAGAGGAACCCGGCTCAGAGGGGTGACCAGTCCTCTTCTGGCTGTGCCAGATGAACATTTAGAGTTGTAATAATTTGTAAATGCATTTGGGTTGCGTCCAGAGTCTATAAAATCTAATCCTGGTCAGAAACATGACCAGATGGACAAGGACAGGGACAACCAGGTGGAGGGGGGGCTGGTTATCAGACTGGCAGCTGGAATCGTCAGGTATCGTCTTGATCTGCAACACAGCCAGGAGGACTTTGGACAGTGGCAGCAACAAGTCTTTAGAGCCTGGTACTCGGGAGGTGTGGGCCAAGACCTCATGTCCTCCTAAGTTTGAACAGAGCAGGAGACAAGAAAATTTAGAGAGTGCATTCCTTAGTGCATTCCTCCTAAGTTTGAACAGAGCAGGAGACAAGAAAATTTAGAGAGTGCATTCCTTAGTGCATTCCTCCTAAGTTTGAACAGAGCAGGACATAAGAAAATTTAGGGAGTGCAATCCTTAGTACAAGGATTTACAGTGGAGAAGGAGAACTGACCCTACTCCCCCTGGCACATTAATATAGCAGCGTAAAACCTTGGGTTTGTGACAGGGGGGTCCAGTGACACTGTGGCCCTAACCGGGGGAGGCCCCGGACAGGGCTCAACAGGCAGGAAATCAATCCACCCGTATTGCCAAGCATCAACCAAAGGGACACCAACCAACCGCAACCACCCTGAAATGAGGGCCGAGTATTGCCAGAAGAGTTCACCCCAATTGCACAATGGGGGCAACGGAGAGACAACAACAAGCCAGTGGTTTATTGTAATATAGTGGTTTGAGACGTGGACTGCCATGTGGGCGACTGCCATTCAGTCCTCACCATGGCCAGAACTAAGTATGCATTAGGATTGGCTACAAGCTTCAGCAGCTACGTTATAGTAAGCCTAAAATAAAACTGTTTACGGTTATATTGCGACTATTTCTGGTGGATTTTTTAAGTATGCATCCGTGCATGCTTTTTGGGGTAATGTAGACCACAACCCCCTGCGCAGTAAAAGAGCAGGGGTTTCCAAGATTCTCTCATCTTTTCTCTTGACAAAAAAGACAGTTATCTTTACATATATTAATAGTTATTGCATCAATGTCATTCACGAATGAAAGAAAAACAGAAGTTGTTGTGCCATGAAATGAAATAGCTTTGGCAGTGTAAAGTTCATCTTCAGTCTCGCTAGCAATTGTTCAATTCTTATGACCATCCAAATAGTAAGTAGATACTAGTAGGCCTATAACTGACTAATAAAAGCCATACAGTTCATAGATGCTATTTGTGGTGGAAGTAATAACAAACGTTAGTCAGTTTAACACAATGATTAATGGTGTCTATCTAAATATTCAAACTTGGCGTGATGTTAATGCGTGACAAAATGATCTAATGTCGAGATGCAATTTTCTTACGAGGTAGAATGTCCCAATTGGTCCCAATACTGGCATACTAGCTTACTACAGTATATACAAAAGAGTACATACTTCACCATCAGCCAATGCTTTCGATTTCCTCGTAGTTCTCATAGCGTAGTGGTTAGCTATTCAACTGTCATGGTATGGACGACCATCTACAGTAATCTTTATACAAGAGTAGCCTACACTTTAGTTCCATTAATGAATGATCTGTTGCCCATGTTAGTTCAGTGAAAATATAATGGCTGGGATAAAAGTTACATTTAGAGACTATACAGAGGTTGACTGTCTACCAGCAAGCCTTGTGGTCTTGTGAGAACATCCCTGACCTTCAGTATGTTACCCCTGGTTCAATTCCCCTCTCAGACATTCCCTTTTTTGTCTCTCAGAAATATTCATCCACTCAGTACTTTTCAGCCGTCGCACAACAATATACAGCTCCGGAAAAAATTAAGTTTTTCTTTCCTTTCCAAAAAAGTTGAAAGGGAAAGTTTTGAGTGAGGAACAGAAGTGTTCAATTTGCAGTTCGTCTCTCAAAACCTTCCTTTTCGACTTTTGGAAAGGACAGAGAAAGGTGGAGTGGTCTCTTAATTTTTTCAGGAGCTGTATATCCACTCTGTAATACCATGAATCTCATATATTTAAGAGAATAATTGTATTACGTGACCCTTTTACACTGTTATTGTTTTCTAAAGAAAGGAACCAGTCATGGAGTGATTGGAGTCATTGTTTTCGTAATAGGTAGGCTGTATCGCTATTAGCTAGCCATCTACAGTAATCTTTGTACAAGAGGACACTTTAGTTCTGTGAATAAATGTTATGTTGCCCATGTTATTTCAGCAAAAATGTAATGGCTGGGGTAAAAGTTACATTTGGAGGCGATACAGAGCGGAACTGAGTACCAGCAGGTTGTGTGGTTTTGTGGTAACATCCTCAACCTTCAATGTTTTGACCCCAGTTCAATTCCCCTCTCAGACGTTCCAATTTTTGTCTCTCAGAAATATTTATCCACTCTGTACTTTTCACCTGTCGCACAACAATGTATCCACTCTGTTATACAATGAATCTCATATATTTAAAAGAATAATTGTATTACGTGACCTTTTTATATAGTTATTGTTTTCTATAGAAACGAACCAGTCATTGATTGATTGGAGTTATTGTTTTCATTATAGGTTCTGTATAACTATTAGTATAGCTATTAATCTTTATACAAGGGTACACTTTAGTTCCGTTAATAAATGTTCTGTTGTCCATGCCATTTCAGCAAAAATGCTGAGGTAAAAGTTGCATTCCTGCTGTTTAAATAGCATAATGGTTAAAGACACAGTCTGCCGCATAGAAAACCGCAGATTGAAACCAGCCATGCACAACAATATTCATCCCTTCTAATCGTGCGCCAGCTGAACTAGGCATGCCCTGTTCCTTTTCATTATTCTAAAAGCAATATAAGTGCAGCTAAACAGTTGACGTGTGATTGACAATGAAGTGTAGGCAGCTAGCATGTACATAAAAGTTTTCTTTGACCCATTTTCTTCCACCCATTCTTTCTGCACCCAGGGGGTGGGTTGCTAAGCCCCGGAAGTATTGTGATCCAAGCAACACCTCTGCCAAAAGATAACTGGATTAAGAGATACTTACAAAATCCTCTTGGAATATTGTTTCTCATTTTTTGTGGGGAAACTCCATGTGAAATTGGCGGCCTTTTATAAGCAGGCTTTAATGTGCTGGGCTTTGCAGTATAATTACAATTTCTCAGCTCATTCATTTTTATATAGAATGATGGGAATTTACACCTATGAGACAAAACATTGTAACCACTTGCCTAATATGCTATTGGTCCCCCGCATGCCACCAAAACAGCGCCGGCCCGCCAAGGCATGGACTCTAGAAGACCCCAGAAGGCGTCCTGTGGTACTGTATCTGACACCAAGACAGAACCTACAGGGTTAGGGCTAGTTTTTCTTTGCATACTACTTAAATTATTGAGAAAGCGCACACAAATATTTTTAGTTGATTCAACTTTTGGAATTGTTAATTCAATTTTTAGTTAATTCAATATTTTGGAATTGTTTTATCATCCTTTTTTGCATGTACACAACTGTTCAAAATTTTGGGGTAACCGAGAAATATCCTTGATTTTGAAAGAAAAGCACATTTTTGGCACAATAAAATAGCATCATATAGATCTGAAATACAGTTTAGACATTGCTGTAAATGACTATTGTTGCTGGAAATAGTTGACTTCTACATAGGCGTACAGAGGCCATTATCAACAACCATCACTCCTGTGTTCCAATGGCACATTGTTTGCTAATTCAGGTTTATCATTTTAAAAGGCTAATTCATCATTAGAAAACCTTTTTGCAATTATATTCAGCACCACTGAAAACTGTTGTGCTGATTACCGGCCTTTAGACTCGTTCAGCTTCTGGAGCATCAGAAATTGTGCGTTTGATTATAGACTCAAAATGGCCAGAAACAAAGAACTCAGACTGACCAACAAAAAAAAATGATTTGGATGGGCAAAAGAACAGACACTGGACAGAGGAAGATTGGAAAAAAGTGTTATTGTGAGGTGTGAGGATTGCAAGTGCGTATTGGAGAGGCAAAAACGGAAGTAACAAAACAACACACACGAAGGATCACATTCTTTGACTTTATCACAAAAAGGCACGGCACCACAAGGTCACGAACAGCAAAGACACAATAACCCGTGAGGTGCGGGTGAAAATGAGAAACCTAAATAGACACATTTGCTAACTGAAAACAGGTGTGTGGGTGTGAAGGGTGCGCTGCTGCCATCTGCTCCAGCCGGCTGTTAGTACACCGGTGAGGTGGAGTGCCCGGAGAGGGAGAGAGCACACAGCGCCACGCGGCGCAGCCGTCACAGTACCCCCCCAGGCGAGTCTTCTCACGACGCCACCTGACGATGACCTGGGCGGCCCCAAGGGGGTGAAGCCGGCCGATCCGGACGCCGCGCCTTTGACTGTGCGCACACTGTGCAGGGGAGGACGTAGTGCCGCACAGTCCTTCCCATGCCAGGCCACCAGTACTTCTTGTGGAGCACTTCCAAGGTCCGGGTGATGTCTGGGTGTCCGGTCGCTGGTGTAGTGTGTGCCCAGGTCACCAACCGGCCCCACACTCTCCGGGGAATGTAGATCTTGTCCAGGGGGCACGTTGGTGGTGCAGGGTCCCGTCTCCCCGCCCGTTGAATGTCTGTGTCAATGTCCCGGGAGACAGGACCCACAATGCAGGAGGGGAGCAGGATGGGCATGTCCCTAGGCAGTTCTGCCCCCCAGTCATGTAGGCTGGAGCGTGCATCCGCCCTGACGTTCTTCGTACCTGGTCGGTACATCAGGGTGAACTGGAAGCGCTCAAAGAACAGGGTCCATCTGGCGAGGTGGGAGTTGAGGCGCCGTGCAGCCCTGACGTGTTCAAGGTTCCGGAGGTCCGTCAGGACTGTGAATGGCTCCCGGGCACCCTCGAGCCAGTGTCTCCACTCCTCCAGTGCCAGCTTCACCGCCCAGTAGCTCACGGTCACCCACATCGTAGTTCCTCTCTGCAGCAGTCAGTTTCCTGGAGAAGTATGCACAGGGTGGAGCCTAGGAGGAGTCCCGTGCTGCCGGGAGAGGACAGCCCCCATCCCGACCTCTGACACATCCACCTTGACCGTGAAGGGCTTGAGCGGGTCCAGATGGTGCAGCAGGGGAACGGTGGTGAATCTGCCCTTCAGGTCGAGGAAGGCCTTCTCTGCTTCCGGGGTCCAGTGGAGGCGCTGTGATTGGCCTTTCAGCAGCGATGTGAGTGGTGCAGCGATGGTGCTGAATCCCATGATGAACTGTCGGTAGAAGTTGGCAAACCCAATGAAGCTCTGCAGTTCCTTGATGATCTTTGGGACTGGCCACGACCTCACCGCCTGCACCATCAGCTCCTTCATCTGGATGCCCTACGTAGCTCCACACGTGATGGTTAGGCAGGTCTTCCGGCACTCCGGGGACCATCCCAGGATCGTCTGCTTGCTCCAGGCGATCTTGGAGTTGTGTCTCTGGAGCCACGGAAGACCCAGGAAATGATGGGGTGTATGGACGACGTCATCACCATCAGTTCCAGTCTCTCTCGATGGCAGCCGTTGATGGTGAGAGTGAGCGGGCGGGTCATGTGGGTAATGGAACCCCACGGGACATCCATTTAGTGCCTGGATGGGCATCGAGGACCTCAAATGGCGCAACAGCAGCCCGAGAGCAGAGACCAGGGAACAGTCAATGAAGTTCCCCACAGCTCCGGAGTCAATCTGGGCTGTGGATGTATGAGAGGGAAAGCCTCCAGAAAACACCACTGAACAACAGAAAGGGCTTGCTATGTTATGCAAACGCAAGGCACCTACTGTGCCAGCCTGGTCTGCCTGGCTACTCACCCCCTTCCTGTCCCGCGCCAGGGCTGAGGCACTCCCCTTCCGGAAGTGCCTCTTCTCACTGCAGAACAGGCACAGACCCCGCTGATTCCGTCATTCTCTCTCCTCTGCGGTAAGCCTCGTAATTCCCAGTTCCATATGCTCAGGTTCTGGCTCCACCCAAGAGGAAGGGAGATGGGCGAGGGGCGCCAAACCGTCATGGTCCCGGAGCTGCCTGTCGATGGCAATAGCTTGAGCGATGTAGACATCCAGCGGCATGGAATTGCTGACACAAGCCAGCTCCATCTGGACCTCAGTTCACAGTCCCCTGTGAAAAGCAGTCCTCAGAGCTGGCTCATTCCAGCCACTGGACGTCGCCACCGTCCAGAATGACAGGGCGAACTCCAAGGCTGTGCTTGTTCCCTGCCTAAGGCGCATAAGCCGCTCGCCCCCATCCCGCCCCTCTGCGGAATGGTCAAACACGGCTCAGAACTGAGCGATGAAACCGGGAAACAACCTCAATTCCCCAGACCCGCTGTCCCATAGCGCCGTTACCCATTTCAGGGTATGCCCAGTTAAGAGGGTGATCACTGTGGTCACTTTCTCGTAATCTGTATAATGTTCGTCTCCAAAATACAATTCACATTGGAGAAGGAAACCACAACAACCCTCCGGATAACCATCATATTTTTCAGGCAAGGCTCTGCGGAGTTCTCTTACCTGGGCGTGGCTCAATCGGCCAGCTGGCTCAATCGGGCTATCCCTTCCCGACTGTGCTGCCATGTGGGACATCATCTCACCAACCGCTGTTACCCATCTAGCGATCTCGCCCTCCATGGCACAAAGTCTATCCTCTAGGTCCAGCACATGACCCGGGGCTCCAGCCCCCTCCTCGCACCCACCCTGACTCATCTCGACTGGGGTAGTGCAGGGAAAACAAAAAGACAAACTGCAAACAAATGAACTGATCGAGAAAAACAAAAGAGTGCCGCCATGGGGACGGGTTATTCTGTGAGGTGCAAGGATAGCGAGTGCGTAATGGAGAGGTAACAACGAAAGTAACAAAACAACACCGACACGAAGGATCACGTTCTTTGACTTTATCACGAAAAGGCATGGCACCACAGACATACAACAAAGACACAATAACCTGTGAGGTGCGGGTGAAAATGAGAAACCTAAATAGACATAACTGCTAACTGAAAGGGTGCGCTACTGCCATCTGCTCCAGATGGCGGTTAGAACACCGGCTAGGTGGAGTGCCGGAGAGGGAGAGAGCACGCAGCGCCACGCAGAGCAGCCGTCACAATTATGGACAGACAAAATTAAGTTTGAGGTGTTCGGATCCCAAAGAAAATTTTGTGAGACACAGACCAATGAAAAGATGCTGGAGTAGTGCTTGACTCCATCTGTCAAGCATTGCGGAGGCAATGTAATGGTCTTGGGGGTGGTTTGGTAGTTGTAAAGTGGGAGATTTATTCAGTGTAGCAGGGATAGGAAACAGAGGATTCTTTGACAAAAGCAAAGTTTGAAGGACACAATTGTTATTTAAATTTAAAATAATTATTTCGAACCTTGACGATGATTTTATTTCCTATTCATTTAGCTATTTTTCCTATTCAAACACATTTCATGTATGTTTTCATAGAAAACAAGGACATTTATAAGTGACCCCAAACTTTTGAACAGTAGTTTACACAAATCCACATTTACAAACAAACTGTTTCGGATAAGATCTTTCAACCTTATGGAAGGCATAATATGCAGTTGTGCTCAAAATTTGCATACCCTTGGAGAATTGGTAATATATGCACCATTTGTAAAGAAAACATGAGTAAGCAGGCAAAACACATGTCTTTTATTTCTTATGGGATTCATATTCAACTGTAGGTCATAACAGAATGGCACAATCATAAAACAAAACATGGCAACAAAGAAAAAAATGAACTGACCCCTGTTCAAAAGTCTGCAAACCCTTAGTTCTAAATACTATGTATTGCCCCTTTAGCATCAATGACAGCGTGCAGTCTTTTGTAGTAGTTGTCTATGAGGCCTCGAATTCTTGCAGGTGGTATAGCTGCCCATTCGTCTTGTCAAAATGCCTCCAGGTCATGCAAATTCTTTGGTCGTCTTGCATGAACCGCAAGTTTGAGATCTCCCCAGAGTGGCTCAATGATATTAAGGTCAGGAAGATAATGGCCACTCCAGAACCTTCACCTGTAACCACTGGAGGGTCAACTTGGCCTTGTGCTTAGGGTCATTGTTGTGCTGGAAAGTCCAGGAGTGTCCCATGCACAGCATTCGTGCAGAAGAATGCAAATTGTCTGCCAGTATTTTCTGATAACATGCTGCATTCATCTTGCCATCAGTTTTCACTAGATTACCCGTGCCTTTAGAGCTCACACACTCCCAAAACATCAGTGAGCCACCACCATGCTTCACAGTGGGGATGGTATTCTTTTCACTATAGGCCTTGTTGACCCCTCTCCAAACATAGCGCTTATGGTTGTGACCATAAAGCTCTATTTTGGTGTCATCACTCCAAATTACAGTGTGCCAGAAGCTGTGAGGCTTGTCAAGGTGTTGTCAGGCATATTATAACCGGGCTTTTTTGTGGCATTGGCACAGTAAAGGCTTCTTTCTGGCAGCTCGACCATGCAGCTCATTTATGTTCAAGTATCGTTGTATTATGCTCCTTGAAACAACCACACTGTATTTTTCCAGAGCTGCCAGTATTTCTCCTGAGGTTACCTGTCGGTTTTTCTTTGTATCCCGAACAATTCTTCTGGCAGTTTTGGCTGAAATCTTTCTTGGTCCACCTGACCTTGGCTTGGTATCAAGAGATCCCTGAATTTTCCACTTCTTAATGAGTGATTGAACAGTACGTACTGGCATTTGCAAGGCTTTGGATGTCTTTTTATATCCTTTTCCATCTTTATACAGTTCCATTACCTTGTTACACAGGTCTTTTGACAGTTCTTTTCTGCTCCCCATGGCTCAGTATCTAGCCTGCTCAGTGCATCCACGTGTGAGCTAACAAACTCATTGACTATTTATACACAGACACTAATTGCAATTTAAAAAGCCACAGGTGTGGGAAATGCACCTTTAATTTCCATTTTCACCTGTGTGTGTCACCTTCTGTGTCTGTAACAAGGCCAAACATTCAAGGGTATGTAAACTTTCGATCAGGGCCATTTGGGTGATTTCTGTTATCATTCTGATTTAAAAAAGAGCCAAACAACTATGTGATAATAAATGGCTTCATATGATCACTATCCTTAAATAAAAGATCAAAATAAATGCCAAAATTTCACAATTTCTGCCAGGATATGCAAACTTATGAGCACAAATGTATATATGAAAAAAGATTTACTTTAATATAAAAAAAAGATTTACCTGTATTTGAGTTAACGTTATCTGGATGAGTATTTTTCCTATTTTTTATGTAATTCTTCTGGCTGTTTTCTTTGCCTATATACTGTATTTTGGATGTTATGTTGTGATGTTATGTTGTTTCACTTTATATTCTAGTCTTTGCTACTTGCTTTTATGTACACACTATAAAATGTTGAAAAATTGAGGTGTACTAAAACTTTCGACCAGTAGTGTATATAGAATACCAGTTAAAAGTGTATTTCTTTAGTTTTATTATTTTCCACACTGTAGAATAATAGTGAAGAAATGAAAACTTTGAAGTAGCACATATGGAATCATGTTGAATCCAAAAAAGTGTTAAACAAACGAAAATATATTTCGTAGGCTACCTTTGCCTTGATTACAGATTTGCACACTCTGCTTTCTCTCAACCAGTTTCATGAGGTTTCCCAAGCCAAAATCCATGATGCAGAGTCATTATTTAAACTCAAACTATAATGTTTGCATTAGTGGGATATATATTATATCTACAAATGCCACATGAATCTATTGAGAGAAAATAGGTTGTTTAGCCATTTTGCAAAAGCACAACAATATAATTTGGTTTGAATGTATGCCTTACAAATTAACCTAGGCTACTTTAAAGCCTCCATCCTCAAACACAAACAATGAAATTGAGTAGTATGATTTTTTTCTGTTTAAGATACTATATTGGCACCCCTAAAGAATGTTTGAAATAAAACCAAACAAAGTGGTCTTTGTTATTAAATTCTACGCTGTTACGTCCCCTCCCCTTTGTGGCTCTGTATGGTGCATTTTGTGGTGTTCTCAGTCTCCCTCTCAGGTGTGGTAAGTTGTTGCTTATGAGGCGGGCCTGATCAACTAATTAACCAATCCATGATGGCCCCTTCACAGAAAACAATGTGCTTCTTTTGTATTTGGAAGAGAGCAAGGACTGTTATACTGTTAGTGCTTTGTGATCATTTTTTGTTTATTAACCATATCCTAGTTATGTATTTCTCAGTTTTGAACCCTGCATCCACAGAAGTCAGCTGTTGTTTCAAGCGCGGAGTATGCCGTTTACGTTCTAAGTACAAGTTATTTTATTTGAAGTAATTGATTTGAATTGTGTTGCAATTACAAACGCTAACAAACGACACATTGGAACTTTTTAAGAATGTGTAAATCAATTTTACGATTGAGCAATCCATGCGGTTTTATCTGTCTTTCAATGGTCTGTTTAAATCTCTGGTTTAAGTTGAGCGGAATTAAACCCTGCCGTGTTTGGTAAACACATTTTTGGGCCTTCAAATCTTGGTAAGTAGACTTTTGACATTATTGTTAATAGTGGTCGTGAGTTACATACTGGAGCTGGTTTAGCGTTAGATGATTGTGTGGCATTCACAGATATTGTTCAGTTTGAAGAAATGACTGGGTGTAAAATTGTTGTCTTTCATCGAACATGGGATGGTCACTTTACCAAGTTTCAAAACAGCGAGGCCACCCACCCTAGAACCGTCTTTATGTACTTACACGATAACCATTTCTATGGCATCGTGAATCTGAAGGGTTTTCTGGGTGTGTCATATGTTTGTGAGTGGTGTTATACAGGTTTTAACACCCGTGGTGATCATGGCTGTAAACATAGCTGTAGTGTATGTCTTCATGAAGATTGTCA
>JACXGI010006049.1:0-43739 GCA_016801175.1 Esox masquinongy | reverse complement strand
TGCCTGACTCCCCCCCCCGCACGCACAGACCTGCCTGACTCCCCCCCGCACGCACAGACCTGCCTGACTCCACTCAGTCATGAACTGTTTTGACATGTACCCCTGTCTCATTCCCCAGACGTATTAAGCTAGAGAAGGAGCGTCAGTGGCAGGAGAAGCTGCAGCGAGAGGAGGAGGAGAAGCAGAGGAGGCTACAGGAAGAGAGGGAAGCCAAACTCAGAGAAGAGGAGGAAAAGGAGAAGCAGGCCCGCATATTAGCCGCTAAAGAACAGGCCGAAAGGGAACGCCGTCTGAAGGAGGAGGAAGAGAGGAGAGAGCAGGAGAGGAGGCGGCAGGAGGAGAGGAGGAAACGGGAGGAAGAGGAACAGAGGAGGAGGGAGGAAGAGATGCGCAAACTGGAGGAGGAGAGGAAGAGAAAAGAGGAGGAGCGGAGGGAGGAGGAGAGGAGGCGTCAAGTGGAGAGGAGGCGTCAAGAAGAGGAAGACCTGCGACGAAGGGAGGAGGAGAGGAAGAGAATAGATGAGGAGAGGCTGAAGAGAGAGAAGGAGGAAGAGGAGAGGAGGCGCCAGCGGGCAGCAGAAGCCGCAATCCGAGACGCGGAGGAGAGGAAGAGAGTGGAGGAGGAGCGCAAGAAGAAAGAGGAGGAGAAGAGGCGTCAGGAAGAGGTGGACAGGAAGAGGCGCGAGGAGGAGAGGAGGCGACAGGAGGAGGAGGACAGGAAGAGAGCGGAGGAAGACCGGAAGAGAGCGGAGGAAGACAGAAAACGAGCTGAGGAGGAGAGAAAGAAGGAGGAGGACGAGCGCAAGCTGAACGAAGAAGCAAAGAGGAAGCTTGAAGAGGAGAAAAGGAGAAGAGAGGAGGCTGCGGCGCGACCACAGGGTGTGGGGAAGACTAACATCCACGAGAAACTGTCAGCCCTTCTCCGAGGACTAGAGGAGAGGAAAGGTAAAACCCAATATTTCAACACATTCAACTGTTCTGTTTCATTCCCCTGTATTCACATATAGACCCAATATTTCAACACATTAAAAAACTGTAGATCCATTTTTTGGATATTGAATAACAAAACGCTGCTCTGAGCGAGGTAATGCTCTGTAATACAGGGCAGGGCGGAAATGGGTAGATTCATGTCTTTTTGTTTCCCAAATGTAAACCTAGGTGGTCTGCAGCCTCAGGCTACGGAGCACAGGAAGTCTGCTGCGCTCACTTCCTTCCGGGCACTCTACCCATTTACAGCTCGCAACCAGGATGAACTGAGTTTCGAGGCTGATGAGGTCATCGAGGTTAGAACCACAGAGATTGCTTTTGTTTTGACAACATTACATTTATGAATAGCTCTGTGCTTCTCTCTTGTCTGACCTTTTTGTGCCCATTCATTTCTTGCATGCGTGCGCGTGTGTCCAGGTGGATGAGAGTACAGAGCGGGAGCAAGGCTGGCTGTATGGTATGGGGAAGGCAGGGAAGATGGGATGGTTCCCAGAGAGCTACGTGGAGAGACAGGCCAAGCCAGAGAGTCCTACTGCTGTTACTCCAGCAGGCCCCACTGCTGCCAACTCTCTGTATGCCAGTGTCATTAAAAAGGCGCTCAAACCTCAGCTGTCCAATCCTGACAAAACAGGGTAGGTTGGCTCCTCGTGGGGACCCCAAATATTATTCCCATTCACAATCCTATTTATCATTACTCTAAACATAACCAGTTACCATCATATGGTTTTAAAATAATCATAGTATTTTTTTACCTTCATCTAAACCAAAAGTACTTCAGTTTGTCAGGTAATTGTCCCCACAAAATCAAATTTTGCTTCTTTGGTAATTCTTGCAGTCCACAAATATAGTACAACCTACACACACACACACACACACACACACACACACACACACACACACACACACACACACACAGCATTCCTACCTATAGGTTCTTTGCATAGGTTTTCAATGTGTTTCCTTAAACCTGAGAGGTTGAAATGAAAGTTTATGCAACAAATGGACTAGTGACAGCTAAAAGTTTCTGACGTTTGACCCTCAACATCTTCCAGTAAACCTGGGGGAGATGCTGCCATGCCAACGGGACAGAACTCTGCTTTCACGCCCACACACGCCCCGAACCCCGCCCCCTCGGAACAGATACAGGTAGAGGAGAGTGGCGGAATGAGCCAATCAGAAGCTACTGATGCGTATGTGGCCATGATGTGGGTACTGTCAGTGTTGCAATCGCTCTACATCAGGTTCTCTTATTTCATCTGTAGGAAACATTACCATTCTGTCCATTCAGGCAGATACACACCCGTATAAAGGTTTAGTCTGTTAACACTAAAGGAATAGGGGCTGGTGTGCAGGTCTTTCCATTGTTGAAACAGCTGTCCTCACTGTTGCCTGTCTCACTTGAGCATTTAACTAATCCTAAAGCCTTTGACAAAATCTTTTTGTTATTATTATAATTGGAAATTGTTGTATATTTTTTTTTAAATAAATGCATAAAACTTGTGTATTGGTGATGTGCCGATACCTTTAGCATGTGAGTCCTAAGCCAGACCTTGATTTTAATTTGTGGACACTAGGTGGCAGTAATATAGCTTAAAGCCATTTACAAACTGTAGATACAATATTTTGAAGACACTGAATGGTCCAGTCATTAGCTGGCCATCCTGAATTTATAAGATTCCCCACCCATTTGTCGTCTTTTAAATAGTAGACCTCTCATTAACAATGTTAAATTCTGTCCCTAATTCTGTGTGCTGGTTGTCCACACGCTCAGACCATACAGGTTCCTTCCCCCTCGTGGACTTAGGTAAAGGAATATGGCACTTCAGACACTCAATCCAGCTGTTCCTACACCAATGTGGGACTTTGTAATTCCTGAGTTAGAGTTAGAAAAAGGGCTGGTTTTATCACCTACAATATCTATATCTGATGATTGTCCTGCCCTTTCCCTCCCCTCCTCCCTCTGTCTCCGCCCCCCGTTCTACCCACTTCCTCCCTCTGTCTCCGCCCCTCCATTCTCCCTGGCTCCTCCTCCAGTTGGTGGGTAATGTTCAGGCCCAGGCTCTGTGTTCATGGACAGCTAAGACAGAGAGTCACCTGAACTTCAGCAAGGATGACGTGATCCGGGTGTTGGAGCAGCAGGAGAGCTGGTGGCTTGGGGAGCTCAACGGGGTGCAGGGCTGGTTCCCCAAAACATACGTCACACTGCTGGGAGACAACGACCACACCAATGAGTAAATGCACACAGTCTTTAATCCTGCTGGAGTCTGTCACCAATCTGTTTGAGCTGCATTTTTGTAAATTATATCAATTCTGAGACCCAGCTGACACTAGGACGCCTGTTCCCCGAATAACCTCCCTGTATTTAGATAATTTAATGAAACATTAATTTCAGATGGCCTGTACTTAGCTGGAAATGTACCGATAGCTAGAAATGAATGATTACAATTTTTCATTCCCTAGTCATCTCACAATTTTGTGATTTCCAATTTGCGACAACTTCACAGAAGGTGCTGGAGAGTCACAGATCAAAACCTATCCAGGGTAGACCATGTAGCCAAGCTGTTATGACTCTTATCACACCGCTCCTCTGGGAGGTTGTAGTTTGTATGCACATGCTAGAGGAGAACACATTCTCCAGCCAACGACTGAGCTGACAAGCTGCGGACGGTGAGAAGTCCAGGCGGCCCAGTCCAACCTCGACCCAACCACCCCAGGCCTATTTGCTCTACCTTGTGCCTTAATGGTTCAGTGTATTAAGGCATTAAGAGATGCAGAATCATTTATTCATATGTATCTCCTACACTGTCACAGCTTCAGCAGCGTGCAAAGAGAACAGAACATTACTGACCCACCGTGTGATAGTTCTGATCCGTAAACCCTCCGTAGGTTTGAAGAAATCTTTTCATTCCACCCACCAGTTCAGCTGATTTCCTTTGCAATTCACTAGCTGGGAACTGTGGGTAGTCGACCCAATGCAGCACTCGACAACACACACACACACACACACACACACACACACACACACAGTTGTCTGTAAGGCCTTAGTTATCAGCCGTTCATCAGAGAAGGAATTCAGTCATGAGGGAGCGCGCGTGTCCATCTGTGTATAATTGAGTGGTGTACCTGAAGACGTGCGTGCGTGCGCAGGCACATGGTCACTCTGCCAAAGTCATCCAGCCACAGAACTGGTCTTAAGATGGAAATGCATTTTTCTCTGTTTCCTGATCTTGTTGAAATAGTTTGAATAATGAATCATTTATTTGTCACGTTTCAGACCAACGTTTTCCCCTCTGGATGGATCTGAGGTGACTGATGGTATGGCTTTTTGCACTGACTACGGCAATAGCCTCTCTGGCTTTCTTGCTCTCTCAAAAGGCATGTTTCAGGCAAACACAAACTCACCAATATTTATCTGGTAGGTCACATTTTGTATCATCCAATCAGAACATCTCTCTGAGAGCTCCCACTGTTTTGTCTTGTCCAATCAGAGTACGTGGCGCTGTACACCTATGAGAGCCCAGAGCCTGGTGACTTGACGTTCAGCGAGGGTGATGTCATCCTGGTGACCCAGAGAGAGGGAGAGTGGTGGAGAGGGGGCATCGGAGATCGTACTGGGGTGTTTCCTTCTAACTACGTCAAACCCAAAGAGGCTGACGTAAGAGTCCTGCACACTCCCTGATGACATAGTGGAGCAACTACCCAGCCTAACTTAAACCTTATTTGTTTTTTCAGACATCCAGCAGCTCCGGGAAGTCCGGTCAGCCTGTGAAGAAGCCAGGTACAGTTAACTGGACAAATAATTATACACACGCTGTTTGAAGAGCAGCATGGTTGCCCTGTGGAGGGTGTCCTGACTCTGTGCTCACTAAAGATCCAGCGGAATTGTGAATTAGGTTTTTATCCCAGTGTCCTAGCTTATGTTTCACATCATACTGGCCAAATAATTGTCCTTTTCTATTTGCTCATTCACCCCTCTCTTTCCTTCTTTAACAATTATAGCTGCAAATGAGAATGTGTTAAAATGTTTTATTTATTTTGATGTCATGTCCCTGTGCGTTTGTGTGTGCATACGTGTGTACGTGCCTGCAGAGATAGCCCAGGTGAGCACAGCGTACACGGCCACAGGGACAGAGCAGCTCAGCTTGGCGCCGGGACAGCTCATCCTTATTCTCAGCAAGAACACCACCGGCTGGTGGCTCGGGGAACTGCAGGTCGGCGATTGATTCCTCGATGAATGGATTGACGTGTAGTTGTCTTTTAGATGGAAGTGAAATGGTGCGACGTCATTTTGGGTTGGTGATTGACTGATTGTCTCTCCCAGGCCCGTGGTAAGAAGCGTCAGAAGGGTTGGTTTCCTGCCTCGCATGTCAAAATGCTGGGGTCCAATAGTGGGAAGTCCACGCCAGCGCCTCAACCAGGTACCACACACACCCGTAGAAACGTGCACCTTTTAGTTGGCCGGAGTGGAAAAAGCATGGCTCTAGTCTCCGCCTCTCCCCCCCCTCCCCCAGTCTGTCAGGTCATTGCCATGTACGACTACAAGGCCGCCAACGAGGACGAGATGAGCTTCTCCAAGGGCCAGCTGATCAGTGTGTTTGACAAGAACAACCCCGACTGGTGGAAGGGGGAGATCAACGGGGTCACTGGCCTGTTCCCGACCAATTACGTGAAGATGACCACCGCCGAGACCGACCCCAGCCAGCAATGTGAGTACCCTGCATTCGTTTCATTTCACAACTCGCCATTTCTCAATGCGTTTTCTCATGCCTGAGTGGCCGATGGGGTATGTGCCAGTAAACGTGACAGGTATATGAAAGGTGTTAGTCGTCCCAGTCCAATAGGTGAGTCAAACCAGTCTAGGAGTTGGTGCTAAGGTTCGGTTCACAGTTCTGAAGCAGTATTACTTACACCATTGGATGAAATAGCCTTTCCCTGCTCTTGATCTATTTTCATTCACCAATCCATCCATTCTTTTCACTCACTGTTTCCTTTCACTTCTCTCCCTCTTTTCCCTCCCTCCCTTCCTCTCTGCCCTTCGTCTCTCTGTCTCTGTCTCTGTAGGGTGGTAGCCTCTCCTCCTGCTTTCCGTCTCTGAGACCCATATCACGCTAACATGGGCCGGATTGTCGGAAGCCCCTTTCCTTTACTAACCTCTGACCCTTGTTTGGCCATTCTTGTCTACCCTTTGACCTTCTGCCTGTGTGTTTTTGAAGGAGGATATCCTTCACCACAGATCTGGTTTCACATAGTGCTAATGACTAGATTTAGGGAATTTTGGTTATTTTTATTTCTCGCCCAGTGTTTTGGTGTGTCTTTTTCTTGCACAGCTGTTTCAAATGGCCAAAGCCTGACGGTGAGTGTATAATGTCAAAATGCTGTGTTATGGCAAAAAACGACTTTTCTACCCTTTTTGGGGTCCCAAGGACCAGGGGGAAACGAACCAGATCCTGGGTCTGTGGTTAAGGGGATGTGTCTGTGGTCTTGCTCCCTACTCCCACTTGATGTCTTACCTGGGAATGAATCACTGTCTGTCTCTCTCCCTGCCTTCAGCATTGCAATTCAATTACTTGATTACGTTTTGGTTCTGATGCTGATCTCTCTATTCATTGGGCATAACAAAAAGGGTACCTATTGGTCTTTTCACATGGAGTTGTAGAGATGGATTTTATGACAGCCTAATGAGCCAGTGTTAGCAACAAAAAAAAGATTGTTAAATTAGTGTAGATCAGCGTTTCTCAGTCTAGGGGTCGCAACCCCATTTGGAGTGACCTCGTTTTTCAATGGGGTTGCAAGGACAATCTGGAAAAGGTTACTTGGGTCCTAGTATCCAGGTTAATTCATTAGCATCCTGTACTCTCTAAATGCAGTGATAATTAACAAATCTGTTTGTTTTGTCTTCCTACAATTGGGTCTAACATTTTACTCATATTGCTTATAACCGCAGGCCACAAATCTGTTTCTTTTTCCCTCCCACTTTCCTCCCATTCTCTCCTTCTGAGACAAAAAAGCTAATTATTTAGGCTACTAAAGTCAGTCATAAGTTGACATTGCTGGTTCAACTGGAACGATTCAACATTATCGTAATTCAGGCGTAACAATGAATTTTCTCAGCCCACTGTGTATTCAGAAGCCATACCAGGAGAGATTGCAATTGCTCAGAAGTCTTTGAATCATATCTCTTTAAGCTTTGCTGTGTCAGGAGCATAGCAGACCAACAATTGCAACCTGGCATTGACTATGTTCTTATGAATCCCAATTATTTTTCTATGCTGGGTGCCTATGCTGTTTCAGTGCATGATTGCTTAAGCCTGAGTGAATCAGCTCACTGCTCTGAAAGTGAATGGAAAACAATCTTATCTATGCAATCAAGCACCGTGCTTGGGTTGTACTGCTTTCTCAGAATCCATTGTGCTACGGGCTTGTCCCAGCTCCTCACACACCATGGGTGTGTTGCTGATTGTTGAGTTTCTCTCCGATTCCTCAATGAAAGGAGATATTAAAGGCTGTTTTTTAAATGAAAGCATCGTGTGTCATTGTCGTTCCTGAGTGAATGCCAGGACAGCGTTGACAGTGCCAAGGTTCGTCTGCAGAAGGGATCAGTGTGTGTATTAAAAGTCAACACAGAATTATCACTCACACTTTCAGAAGGCAAATACAGCATTTGGACTGAGCTGCTTAGAAGTCAACTACATAGTACATAATACATAGCAGTGTATTTCTTTATATAAAAAGAAACAACCAAGTAGACCAACAGTGAAGTGCAGGTTTCACCTGGGAATTAGTTCTATCTGTATATCTAGTAACTCCATTCCTCTGAGTCTTTCAAAACCCAGACAAGGTCTCTCTACCCTCTGGAAGCACACACGAGTCTCCCTTCCTATTTTGGTACAAACAGATTTTGCTGCTTGTCTGGGTATGGGCTTAGGACAAGAGAGAGAAATTGGGATTGAGGACAGGACAGGGTACGCGAGAGAGAACAAAGGTTAGATTAGCAGTGTGGGAGGGAGACTGTTGCATAGCCAACCTAGGAAGACGGTAGGACAGAAATGAGTTCACACAGTGAAGAAAAGCTACGTTTTTTACGGATCTGGGATGAAAAGGGAGAGAGGAATTGTACTGAGAAAGAAACCATCTTTATGGGACACCATGGCTGTCAGAATAGGTACTCTGCACAAGGTAAGAGGGCCCTTGCTGTGTACTGTTGTGTGTACTGTTGTGTGTAGTGGTGGATGGTTGTGAGACCTATGGATTATTGGGTTTTGGGGTTGTGTGCCTTTTCAGAGGGTATACAAATATGAATCTGTCTTGCCTTTTCTGACAATTTAATAGAGTAGGATCCTAATTTGAAAATGATTATCCGAGCACAAAATAACCTAGATTAATAGTTTATGATCTTGCTTGATTGGTGGTTAGGCTATTAGATTAACCACCAATCAAGCAAGAAATGAGTCTGAAGACAGAGATTTGTAATTTTGCGGTTAACGCAATTTGAATATTTATCTTGTTTTATCAGTGGCATGGATAAGCACTAGCTCTCCAAAATACAGATTTAATGTTTGCTGAGCAAGAGTACTGTCTTTTACCTGATGTTACCCTAACAGAAAAGACACTTGTGTTTATGCAATTATATTCTTTGTGACGTAAGTGAATCAATATTAGATAATGTGTTATTCTTGAGCCTTATTTGTGCACCTGCTTTTTTTTTATTGCTAATAGCCTCCCTGATGATATGGATCAGTCATAGTCTGTAGGTAAAATGATGGTCATCAGCATGTGGAATAGAAAGTCATTTTAAAAAGTCACCGGAACCAATCCTCTCCCCGACTGAATTGACATAAACCTCAAAGCGGATCTGTGTTCCCTCTGATGGGAAGATTCTCAGCGACAAGAAGGATGAAATGTGTGTGTTTGTCCTCTGCTGTCTCAGGGTGTGCTGACCTGAACACCCTGGACTCCATGACTCCCCAGGAGAGGAAGAGGCAGGGTTACATCCACGAGCTCCTCCAGACAGAGGAGAGATACCTGGAGGACCTAACGATAGTCGTGGAGGTGATACACACATTCACACACGCACATCAGTCAAACACGTTCTGTAAAGCCTTTCGAAATCGGCCGTCGTCACAAAGGGATTATACAGACAGCCAGCCTAAAACCCCAAAGAGCAAGCGACAAATGTTGGAATGCTACATCTTCTGAACATGCGCGCAGGCCTCTACAGACGCTTGTAATGTCCTGTGTGTATTATGCAGGTGTTCCATAAGCCCATGTCTGAGTCTGGGCGTCTGACCGATGCAGAGATGGCCATGATCTTTGTCAACTGGAAGGAGCTAATCGCCTGTAACACCAAACTACTCAAGTACGTATGACCTGTGTGTTTATGGTAATACACGCGGGTGTCTCGGGCACAACATTAAGGTGCGTACGAGACTGCATTGTTTTTTTTGTTTTTTTTAAACGTGCGCGCCCGTAGGGCCCTGCGTGTCCGTAAGAAGACGGGGGGCGAAAACATGCCTGTGCAGGTGATCGGGGACATCTTGGCATCGGAGCTGGCACACCTCCAGCCATACATCCGCTTCTGCTCCTGTCAACTGAACGGAGCGGCTCTGCTGCAGAGCAAGACAGACAACCAGCCAGACTTTAAAGACTTCCTCAAGGTGAGGGGGGCAGGGGGGGATATGCCCTGAGTGACAGAAAACAGAATGAAGTACAAGAGCGAGAGGGGCTAAATAAACAAAAGGACAGGCTGCTGGTCTCATTTGATAGAGGGGGGCGAGTGGAGGAGGGAAATGCTGCTTTTCAGAGTGTGTTACACTAACCTGCGAGTTCTGATGATTGTTTTTTCTCTCTGGGCAGAAAATCGCCACAGACTACCGCTGTAAAGGCATGCCCTTGTCCAGCTTCCTACTGAAGCCCATGCAGAGGATCACACGATACCCTTTACACATCAAAAACGTACGTGTGCCATACCTGTCCCCCCATGTCTACAGTGCCTTCTAAAGGGTTTCAGACCCCTTCACTTTCTCCACATTTTGTTGTGCTATATGCTTGATTTATACATTTATTTAAAAATAAATTACATCTACACACAATCCCACATAATTATAAAACAAAAACACGTTTTAAATTCCTTAAGCCAATTTGAAGTATCTCGTACATAACTAGTCAGACCCTTTGCCTTGACACTCCAAATTGAGCACCGATGTATCCTGCGTCCTATGATCTTCCTTGAGATTGCAGGAGCACAGTGGGCTCCATCACTGTACAATGGAAGAAGTTAGAACAGCCAAGACCCCTCCTAGAGCTGGCTGTCTAGCCAAACTAAGTAATGATGAATGGAGCAGAATACAGAGAGGAACTTCTGATTCAGAGCACTCGGGACCTCAGACTCGGGGTGAAGATTTGTTTTTTTAGCATGACAACTACCCAAAGCACACAGCCAAGACAACGCCGAAGTTGCTTTGGAACAAGTCTGTGTTTGTCTGTGAGTGGCCCAGCCAAAGCCTAAACCTGAGCCCTGTTGAACACCTGTGGTGAGACCTGAATGTCGCAGTTCACACTCCCCATCCAATCTGACAGAGCTTGACAGCATCTGCAAGGAAGAATGTGAGAAACTGCCCGGATCCAGGTGTGCAAAGCTGGTCAAGTCATACCCAATATTTATATTAAGTATTGAATAAACGTCTAAATACTTAGGTACATTAGATATTTCAGTTTTTATTTTCAACAAATTGGCACAAATTTCTGAAAATGTTTTTGCTTTGTCATTACGGCGCATTGCTTGTTGATACACTTTTTTTGGTAATCAACTTTTAATTCAGTCTATAACACAACAAAATGTGGATAAAGTGAAGGGGTATGAATACTTTCCAAAGACACTGCATGAATTTAACCTGTGTTTATGTATTTGTTGCGCTACACATGCCTTCCATTTACAACTCATTGTTTTAGTTGTACGACTGTTACATTAATAGCTTTCAATGTCAGCCTTAATCCAATATTTTGATAGAAGATTTAATTGACCCAAGGCCATATGTCTTGGTTGTCAGATTCTGGAGAGTACCCAGGAGGGCCACGTGGACCGCGGCCCACTCCGGGAGGCTCTGGAGCGAGCCGAGGAGCTGTGCTCCCAAGTCAATGAGGGTGTCAGGGAGAAGGAGAACTCTGACCGTTTGGAGTGGATCCAGTCCCACGTCCAGTGTGAGGGAATCACAGAGGTATGGTGGACGCACACAATGTAGGAGGGAAACGCGCGCACACAACGTGGGAGGGAAACGCACACACACAATGTGGGAGGAAAACGCACGCACACACAACGTGCGAGGGAAACGCGCGCACACAACGTGCGAGGGAAACGCGCGCACACAACGTGCGAGGGAAACGCGGCGCGCACACAACGTGCGAGGGAAACGCGCGCGCACACAACGTGCGAGGGAAACGCGCGCACACAACGTGCGAGGGAAACGCGCGCACACAACGTGCGAGGGAAACGCGCGCACACAACGTGCGAGGGAAACGCGCGCACACAACGTGCGAGGGAAACGCGCACGCACACAACGTTCGAGGGAAACGCGCACACACACAACGTTCGAGGGAAACGCGCACACACAACGTGCGAGGGACACAACATACAGTACCTGTCAAAACTTCAAGTGAATGGGTGTGTTGAAACTTTTGACTGGCACTGTGCATCTCACATACTTCCTGAAATACACATACACACACACTACTTATACATCTCACCCACTTGAACACACTGACTCAGTCAAATACGCACACCAACACACATACGCAGATCATATTTTTCACTGTCTCTCCTGTGTATCCGTTCTCTCTGTCCACTGTAGAACCTGGTGTTCAACTCCCTGACTAACTGCCTGGGGCCTCGTAAGCTGCTTCACAGCGGGAAGGTCTACAAGACTAAGAGCAACAAGGAGCTTTGGGCCTTCCTCTTCAACGACTTCCTTCTGCTCACATACACCGCCAAACAGTTCAGCTCATCCGGACCAGAAAAGCTGTTCAGCAACAAGAACAACATCCAGCTTAAGATGTACAAACCGGTGAGACACACACCCTCACATGCCATGTCATTCCAGTCGTCTTTCGCTCTTCTGAGTTAAGTCTGTAAAAACCTCGGGTACGGCTGACCTCAGCCGGAATTAAACCCGCAGCCTTTGGCAGAGCGAGCGCCGTGCTCGTCCAAGCAAATCACATTACGAGGTATCGTGTGACGGTTAGGACGGCCTTATGGAGCCTCTTCCATGTCCCCCCTCAGCCTGTGTTCCTCAACGAGATCCTGGTGAAGCTGCCAGATCCCTCCAGTGAAGAGCCCTTCTTCCACATCTCCCACATCGATCGAGTCTACAGCCTCAAAACGGAGAACATCAACGAGAGGTACACACGCTACACGTGTATAACACACACACACACTACACGTGTATATCACACACAAACACACACACACACACTACACGTGTATAACACACACTACACGTATGTCGCACACATGCACATACAAACTTGTATAGAGGTCAGGCGCTCCCATTCCATACTCCTTGCCCATGTGTGTTTTTCAATTGATCAGGACGGCCTGGGTGCAGAAGATCAAAGCGGCATCTGAGGACTTCTTAGACACGGATAAGAAGAAGAGAGAGAAGGCCTACCACGGTCAGACACACTCACACACACGTCCACACACTTCAGTAGTAAAATCATCAGTGTGAGTAGTTGTTTAACTATTGTCTGTGTGTGTGTCTGTGTGTGTGTGTGTGTGTGTCTGTCTGTCTGTGTGTGTCTGTCTGTCTGTGTGTGTGTGTGTCTGTGTGTGTGTGTGTCTGTGTGTCTGTGTCTGTGTGTCTGTGTCTGTGTGTCTGTGTGTGTGTGTGTCTGTGTGTGTGTCTGTGTGTGTGTGTGTGTAGCTCGTTCCATGAAGGCCAGTGGAATCGGCCGGCTGTTAGTCACCATCCTTGAAGCCACTGAACTCAAGTCAAGCAAAACCAGCGGTGAGCTTGACATAATCGATACACGTTTTACCTCATACACATCACAGAAATCCTCTGGTAGCGTCCAATGCTAAACATTTGTCTCAAACACATGGTTTACGGTGTCCCCTCCTCATCCTCCTCCAGGTAAGAGTAACCCGTACTGCGAGGTGACCATGGGAGCTCAGATCTACACGTCCAGGACCTTGAATGACACGACGAACCCAAAGTGGAACTTCAACTGTCAGTTCAACATCAGAGACCTGTACCAGGATGTCCTCTGTATCACCATCTTTGAGAGGGACCAATTCTCCCCTGATGGTGAGCACAAGGCATGACGGTCACGTTGGCAAGGCAGACCACATTCTGACACATGGCAGTTCTCACAGCGCCTGGATAGGTGTTTAACGTGAACCCCATCACTGTGGTCAGCCTTTAACACGAACACGTATCCAAAAAATAAAAGGGAAAAAAAAAATTCAAGCAATTAACCCAAATTAGCTTCCAGACGATTGCTGTAAATGAGTTTGTCAGCTTACCTGATTAAAATAAGGGTTAAAAAATACACAACATCAATCCATGTGTAATGTGAATCTCTTCAACCTGCCATTCCACAGAGTTCCTGGGTCGTACAGAGGTTCCTGTTGCAACCATAAAGAAGGAGTTGGAAAACAAGGGGCCAGCGACGCGCCGGCTGCTCCTCCACGAGGTCCCCACTGGAGAGGTGTGGGTACGCCTCGACCTGCAGCTCTTCCAACAGAAAGTGTCCAAATAATCACGCCTGGGTCTACACTCAACGCCCAAATTAGAACATCCCGCAGCTGATCCGAAACACTGAACGCCCAAATTAGGACAACCCCCAGCACATCTGAACACAGGACATCCAAATAAGGACATCCTGGTCTGCAGCCACATGGAGGGGCTGGCTTGAAAGAGACTGTATCTAACCGCTGGTTTGGGGTCAGCTACCTGTTCATCATCCAGTTAGTTTTTGGGGTGGGTTTGCCAGGTCCTAAGTTTCAGGTTATGACCCTAAAGGGCTAATGAGCTAAAGTGAACCCCCGCCTTCCACACCTTTAGCTGATCAGAGGACAGTTTAACCCTTTATATCTGACTGGGGATGGACAGGGTGAGGTTGATGTAACGCTGATCCTAGACCTGTGTGTAAGAGCAGTTTCTAGCAGAAATGTTTATACTTGCACCTGCACAAAACTCTGCTGCTGACTGTTGCTTTGCCAAGTGTGTTGTGAACTCCACACAGGCCAATGTTTGTTCCAGCTGTATTTATTTAATTACGGATCGTCTTAACTATATATTTGTTAGAGCAAAGGTTTTTTTTTGTTTAAAGTAATATAACAGTTATTAAATGAAGAATAATACAACTTAGGAAAGTGGTCTTGCTTGCCACTATAGTTTACCACTGGAGGTCAGGCTTATCTCAGGACTTAAGTGTTCCTTCTGCTGTAGTTTATATTACTGTATCAAACCCTTTCTTTTCTTTGACCTCAATCTTTTTCCTTTTCTTTAGAAGTTTATTAGCAATCTGTGTCTGTATAAATACCATGGCAAAGCTGATCTATTATGAGTTTTAAAACGACTTTCAGACTGCCCTTACTTCACTAACTTCACTACCAACATAATTCTGCCCAGTGCTGTCTTGCTAAACTATACGTGTTTCATTGGAATACTTAATCCCCCCTCTTAAGACTGTAAAAGGGAAAAGCATCTTTAGTGTATTTTGATCACTGTGAGGATGATCTGCACCGAGGGGACACGACCCAGACTAACACCGCTCTCAGATCTGCCTTTGCATTCGCCTACTTTGTTGTTGTCAAGCTTTACAGTGTCATGAATGTCATTGGTAGTTAACAAGATAGCAGAAATGGAAACCCTAAGAGCAGCACTCCTACTCCTGACAATCTCAGTAAATATTGGCCAAGACACCTCCAGTGGGCTCTATAACCACTAGTGCCACCTGCTTGTGTAGACATTGCTAGGTAGATGGAGTTGCACTTATTGTGATTTATGCGACTATGACTATCCAGAGGTTGTAATCATTGTGGCTTTGTAAACAATGTCTAAATCTCATCTCTCTAGCCTTCATATTTTCCTAAAACAAATACTACTTTTGACAGTAGTATTTGAAGGACAGTCCATTATTTAGAAGGCAGTAATGGGTGATTAGCTGGGTATCTTAAGCACAGTACTCATCTTTTAGACTCGCTGCTTTTTCTTCTAAATCATTGTTTTAATTTGAGCTGCACAAGTTTTGTTTTGGGTTTTATTAATTTGAGGTTTAGCTGTAAAACCTGTGTTGTGTGTCAATGATGCTATGTACTGATTACTAAGTATGGATCCACATTGCCACCCAGCATGCAGTGTGTTCACTATGGGCACAACTTGGCATTCACTGAATCAGGGTTCTTTAACCTTAATAAAAAATAATTAAAAAAAACTGTCTATTATATCTAAGCTGAGTTTAAAATCGGTTCCCCTCCATTCATTGTAGTGTTCTGAGCATTAGGAAATATCTCAAATCACCTCAATATTATTGCTTTTATAATAGGGTGCTTTACTTATCTTTACTACTATTGTTTTGAAAGTGACTATTTGTCATCTTAAATTAAAAAGTAATTTTTACTGAGATCAAAGGATGTTCATGTCGGTCAGACATTTACATATAAATTGAAATGTCTGACCTGTGTGGTGTACAGAGCCAGCATAATTGAGTAATGCTCGTAACGTGACAAAATGTAGGTAGAGTCATGAAATGCTGAAGCATAGGGTTATACATCTACAGCAGAAATCACCAGCATCAGCTTTGCCTCTAGCTCTGCCTCGATGACACACAGGCATACCATCTGTGAATGTCATTTTATCAATTCACCAAGGATTTCGTTGTCCAACCATTCATAACCAAACAAAACAGGCTGCAGATTCAGGCATGGGCTAGATTTGCCTTATTGTTTTTTGTAGGTTTAGTCAGGGTGGTTGCCATGGCAAAGTCTTTCACAGTTGAATGTCTGTGATATGTACCAGCTGATTTTCACTCAGGTTTAAACTACTCTTGGGAATTCATCTCTCTTGTCTTCGAGGTAGACTGTACATTCCTGGTGTTAATTTGGGTATGTCCTTGAGTGTTATTTGGATGAGTTGTTTTAATGCAGCAACTTAATCCTGTTTGATGTCTCTACCTCCAGTTAAGTGCCAACTGCGCAATCACAATTTAGCTGTTACACAATATACACTTCATTATCAGCAGTGACAGTCAAATCAGTTTAATAGTTGCATACACTGATAAAGGCTGGGATTCATGAAAACCCGCCGTAGCAATATTTGCACTGTATTTACAATAATTCTGTGTTCACACACTGATACGGGTGTTGGATGTTTGTTTTGGGTTTTCCCGTCAAGACCGATGCAGGCGTGTCCAATTGGTGACTATGTCCTTGTTATGCCGCAGCAACTTCCAGTGGCAAATATGTCCTCTAAGGGAAATCCCTCCCCTTAAGGCATTTTGCTTGTAAGACACTGCTCACTCAACTAGGATTTTGTTTTAATTATGCTGAATATGATGTATGAGCAGTGATTAAAACAGTCTACAAACTGCATATAAAGTGAGACCGGTGTCTCATGGAGCAGCACTGAGTTTGTGTGTAAGCAGAAAGGCTCAAAGGTGCAGAAGAGTGCTTAGCAGATAGCAAGCTAGTAATGGCTGTTCAGCAGGCTGTAGGCTTGGTGATTTTCCTGTTTCTTGGTCTCCCAAGACATGCACCTGTGCCGTCTTAGTAGGAATGCTGCTGGTTTTACCCCCCCTGTGGCTCGCACCTAGTCTGACCCTATGGCTCTACATAAGGTGTTAATTAGCCTGACATCATAGGGAGGACAATGCCTGCACTTCCAGGGTGGCAACTGGTGTCAAAGGGCATGAAGCTCGTTAAAGCCATCCGAGCCACGAGTCAGTTCTCCCTGCTGTTCCTCGACAGGGACTCCGTTCCAACCTTCATCCCCAGAATGTCATGGTGTGTTTAGGTACTAGATCATATGCACAGAAAGGACATTTAAGCTATGTAACTGTCCCATTCCATTACGGCCCAGTCGGTCATGTCGTCCTAGCATCCCATCATAGTCTGTAATAAGGTCAAGGAAACTGTGGCATACGGGGGAGTATGGGGGGGGGGTAGGGGGGTAGGATGGTGTGCAGTGCACTGGCAATAGCATCCTCTGTAAATCTGTTAGGGTGGTATACAAATAAGTGGGTCTTGGTTGTCGGGGAAGGTGACATGGTGACAGAACTAAATGCTGCCGGTCACAGTCATGTAGTTCAGTCACCTTTGTTGTCTTTGGTACTGGAACAATGGTAGACATCCAGAAGCAAAAGGAGACATCAGATTGGTCTAGGCAGGAATAATGGCCTTAAACAGCCCAGCCCGAGCTCGCAAGCCCCTCAGGAAAAGAAAACCACACACTGTATGCAGATGCCATAATATAATCACAATATCACCATAATATAATCACAAACACAGAAAACGCCTAGAAGTAAACAGCTGGTTAATTCAAATGTCTTTATCTCAACATCACTTGTATGCAATCCCTTCCATTCATCCATTGCTCTGTTTACAATATTTCAATACTGTTACAGCAATTTCCTGCATTGCATCAAGTATCGCACAGGGACTGCAACATGGAGATTGGGAAGACAAGATTATACATGCTTTCTGGCTTTGCTTTTAATGTAAAACAAGGCTCTGCACTAGTCAGGGTTGCTGACACTGGCCAGTATGCTGTGACTCCAGGGTCCCCTGATTTAAAGTTTCAACTTCCAGACATTGGGGTAAAGGAAACACAAGAGCCTTTTGATGTCCTGCATCATCCATTATTCAGGCTAGTGGTGACTCCTTGGTGTGCGCGCACACAAGCACACACGCACACAACAAATAAAACAGCTGTCTGATTAGCAATTCAGCACCACAGGTTACATTACATTTTACCTTCAAAAGACACTGCAGCTCTTGAATGATGATTTCCTCCAAGGAAAGGTGGAGCACTGAGACATACGATTTACATACAAATTCAGTTTATATGCCTGCATATCAGCTACTTCACTGAATTCCCATTTTTCCTGAAACAGAGAATGTACAATTTCAAGTCATCGTTGGACGTTTTAGTCTTAATTTGTCTTCAAGATTCTTCCTGATTCTTATTTTAAAACTAAAGTACATCTTTTTCCATGGAATTCACAAAACGTTTTAACAGCATTTACTGTACGACAGAGTGTGATATCTTGCAGATTATTAGAGTTCCTCAATCTAAATGGTATATCTTTACACATTTGGCAACTGATTTTTAGATTCTGTGCAACTACAATCTCTTCAGAAAGAGACAATTTAATAAAAAAATTAGCTCTACAATAGAAAGAACACATACACAGATCATACAGGGTAGAAGGCAAACAATTCTGGACCGGGCCATTTGGTCTCATAACACCCAACGTCATCACAATGGCTGACATTACCACTCACTAACATTACCACAATGGCTGATGTGTCACATTCACTGTAAACATTCTGGCACAAAATGGCTGCCAATGTATCACTGACGGGTGACACACATTGCTGATTATAACTGATTGTTGTCTTGCTATTTTAAGCTTGTGAGGTTATGTCTTGAGACTCCATGCAATGTTTTATAATAAAATGCTTTTGGTCGACTACAAGCCAGCCCAAACCATTTTTAGGTTCTCAGATTTTTCTGGCAGTTTTTAGTTTTTAATGGGGCTTTTTTCTTCAATTTCACAGCACCTTTTCTCCCCTCCCCAACTTTGTGCTATCCAATGTCTGTGACACTGTCATGTCAGACACTCTCAGAAAGCTCGGTAAAGATTGCGGCACGTCATCCTCCTAGGCACCTGCACCAAGCCATTCTGCCACAGATCAGCATGTGCATGGGCACATTTACTCAACTGACGAGCCCTTCATTTTTTAGGGAGCCAATCCGCCTGAGGCCTTGTGGAAACAGATTGCATTGTTATGTTGCTATACATTAAATTTTACATAATCACCACAAACCGTGTTGCACATCACAACAGAAATAATCAAGCAGCTTGGCTTGGAAAGATTGACTCTATATCTATGATGAGATTGATGTTCAGATGTTTTACCCTGATCCTAATGCCAGAGATGCTACATGGAAATGGGTCTTAACAAAAGTAGTAAGATGCCAGATGTTTTAGCTTCCTGAACCTGATGGTAAATGTTCATATCAACTTTCAGTATTTCAATCAAATGAATTGTTCTGTCAAAATGTGCTTGTTGGTCTTCCGTCAACACAAACCTGAAAACTACTCATCAGTATCTTCGAGGGTGGATCTACATCCATTTGAAACTACAAAACAACACAGAAGTTGCAAAATATCAATGCATGCGACACCCCGCAAGCTCTGGAACTTGGTTCGGCAGACAAGTCACAGGAGTGCGGACTGCACTCCATTGGAATGACATGACTTCTGTGGTAACTAAAGAGTTTGCTACAGGGCAGTGTGTCAAGAAAATCTATTTGGACCGTTCCAACCCCATTCTGGTTGATGCTTGGCTAATATACGTTACCCCAATAAGCTTCCAGCCACATGGCTCAGTTAAGGCTTGAATCTAGACTGTGGTGGACAGCTTGGCAAAACACAAGAAAAAGTGCCTTAGCTTTTGCGACTTGCAAGTGTCCTGGTGTCTCAGTGTATCTCCAAAGGTAAAACCCAGTAAATTCCTCTGTAAAGCTTTTTGGAATCCCTCCTTCAGTGAGTCCACTTTGTCTATTTTATCAATATGGTAAAACATCACAACTTTGGCAGATATAGCAGCTTGTATGTTCTTATAGTTTTATGACTTTTTTCGATAATGCGATGGTGTGCAGTGTGCTGTGGGCACCCAGTGTGAATCCTTCTGTGTGATGACTCTAACCACCAGTCACCTGTCCACACTGGTCTCTGCTAGCCTGTTCTTCATGATACCCAGCGCCCCCACACCTCCTGAGAAACCATTTTGTCTGTTTTGGTTGGACCCGGATGGCTGAGGCGTCCCATTGACTGCCGCTTCCGACAGCTGCTTCTGCATCTGAGCCAGGTTCACCTGGAAAGGTGTGAAGAGGGTAACATGATATTTTAGAAACTAGATAAATGATAAGACATTAAAGGCAATAGCAATGATAAAGCATACTGTACCAGCAGGCTCTAAAAGCTGGACTCAGCGATATAATCTTACAACAAGCAGCACCGCAGATATTGAGATGATACTTCACTCACATTCTGTCACACAGGTTATCTATAAGCGTGAAGTGGTTCGCTTCACCCTGCTACATCATGATGGTTATAGGAGGACGTCTTACCGAGCGTGCCACGAGTCGCTGTGATGAAGCAGGGCCTAATTATGAATTATATATCACGAAATTGGCAAAACAAACAGGGTAAGTAAAGAAAAGTGAGTAAAGAAAAACAAAAAACCTTTACAATGAAGATCTTTTGCACTGCAAGGTCCATCAAGACCTTAATTTTGTGATTATTGATCTGATGGTGTTTACTTGGTGCATTTACAGTGCTTGGTGCATTTACTGAATGCCAAGGTACCACTGCTATCCCTACGAAAGAGCAGGGAGCATCATGCTATGGGGATGGTTCTCAGCGGCAGGGACTAAGAGACTGGTCAGGATTGAGGGAAGGATGAACAAAGGGAGGACGTTGAAGAAAACCTGATCCAGAGCACTCAGGACCTCAGACTCAGGTGAAGATTTGTTTTTCAGCATGACAACGACCCAAAGCACACAGCCAAGACAACGCTGAAGTTGCTTTGGAACAAGTCTGTGAATGTCCTTGAGTGACCCAGTCAAAGCCTAAACCAGAACCTTGTTGAACACCTGTGGTGAGACCTGAATATCGCAGTTCACACTCCCCATCCTGACAGAGAGGATCCTCAAAGAAGAATGTGAGAAACAGCCCCAACAGTCCAGGTGTGCAAAGCTGGTAGAGGCATACCCTAGAAGTCTATCAAGCTGTGATCACTGCTAAAGGCGCTTATACAAAGTACTGAATATAATTAATTGTAAATGTCTATTACATAACAAAATGTGGAGATAGTGAAGGGGTCTAAATACTTACAGAAGGCACTGTATGTTAATATTGAGTCCCGTACAGTCCAGGTTGGGAGATGTTTGTGTAAGACAAAGGTAGCTTGGCGCAGTTTACTGGTTATTTCTCTTTATTTTGGTCCTTATACGGCTACTAAAGTGGTTAATCCGTCCTGGTTTTATTTAAATAACTTTTTATCGTCTAGTTCAGCTATAACAGCAGGCGGTCTCTGTAATAAAACAACATGACAGTGACCGACTCTTCTTGCAGAGGGATTTTATATGGGTGTGCAAGTCAAATATTAAAAAACTCAAATATTAGATAATACATATTATCACCTGTATTAAAACATAATACAACTTTTCTAAGTTGACAGCAAAGTATTACAGATCTCACTAGAATGCAAATTTAGTCTTTTAAATGGTATCTTATTTGGTGTAGATCAAAAGAAATTAAATGGACAGGAAAGTAGGGAACGATTCTTGGTGTATGTAACTCTTGGTGTATGTTTTGCTGCCTGGCACGGGGGGGACAAAATTTAGTATATGGTGGTTAGACTACCTGTATTGCTAATGCCCTGACATCATCTACCGACTGAAGGGATCTGGGTCGAAGGTCATCGATGTGGTTTTCTGACTTTCTTTGCTGTCTGATTGATGATGATTTAGGTAAGGGCAGACCTACTGGCACAAGGCAGGTGTTGGTGAACTCCATGTCTTGGGGGGCAGACTGGATTTAGATTTTTTTGGTTTTTATCTTTGTGTATTCAATTATAATGAAATACTTACAGTATCTCACAAAAGTGAGTACACCCCTCACATTTTTGTAAATATTTGATTATATCAAATATAATCAAATATATATTTGTATAACAGCAAATTTACACTGTTATACAAGCTGTACACTCACTACTTTACATTGTAGCAAGGTGTCATTTCTTCAGTGTTGTCACATGAAGATGTACTCAAATATTTACAAAAATGTGAGGGGTGTACTCACTTTTGTGAGATACTGTATATACCACCACCCAAAATGGAAGTGATGCCTTTCTGTGCATGTAGCTGATTGAGAGGTGGCTACCCATAACCCTGAAAATAAACAATTCATGATTTTTGTAAAAGAAAATTAACAGATCATAAAAAAGATAATATTGTTACTAAATATAATCTTATATTGTTCAATTATTAAGTCAGATACGCCGGTATAGTTAGTAGATTAATTTATTTCTATATAGCAAGGTTTGATTAGCATAGCATCTTGGAAGTCTTTGTAAAGCAGGGGAAAAGAACTAAATACTCCAAAGTCTGGTTGATTCAGTAATAATTGTTTGAAGGCATACATGGGTTCCTCAATGTTTCCTTGACCTTAGCGCAGTTACTGTCTCTATAGTGATGCCTATGCCTTTATAGGTGCCGTAATGTGATAAATTACAGGACATCGAAGTAAAGAACAGTACAGTATGGCACATGATCAGCAGCAATGTTTGGGCACTTGAAAGATTGGAGTCCTCCTTCTGGCTTTGTACCACTGCTCTACTGAACATTTCTCTACCGTCATGCACTCTATTAGACTAAGATCTACTGTACCGTCCTGTACTCTACTGGATGGAGCTCTACTGGAGCTTTTTTTTTAATGAAAACAGCAATAATTTTCAACCCTCAATTTACACCACTACTGACTAATCATCCACATAAATATACTTCCAAAAATGCAGAAAAAAGGTTACAGATTCCATAAACTACCAAGGCATCAATTAGCTGTTAGGTTTTGATATATTCAGCAATTCACTTATGTTGATCCTCTTCCTTGTTTTTCAGTTCCAATTCTTGAAAAACTCCACATAACAGAGTAACCCTGAACACCCTTAAAAGAGAGAAGCAACAGACGTCTAACACGCTTTCTGTCCAGTGACGCCCTCACCTTATTGGCCGCCAGGAAGTCCCTCATGGAGATCATCTCCCCCGACATCCGGCGCCCTCCGTCAGTCTCACTCTCGTTCACCGCGTCTGTTTCTATGGAGACAGTCCTCTGTGACCGTGGGTGTGCGGTGCTGCTGGGCATCACGGTGTTTCGACGTGGCCTGATTTTCTTGGTAATCCTGGCTGGGCAGCAACCTCTGCAGCAGAGGACATCCAGCTTCCTCAGCAGCCAGTTGAGAGTCTGCTCGTGAATTGGGAAAAAACGTTTTAATCAAACTGGAATTCAATTGATACTAATGAATAATAGGGCTTTACCAGAGAACTAAAATCCAGAAAATAGAAAACGTCACCTGCTTGATGACAATGGAGATGACGTTGAACAGAGAGTAGATACAGCAGACACCCATTAACAAAAACAGGAAGTTCCCAAGTCGGTAAGCAGTTTGGTTCCCATCGTAGGCAACCTTCTGGCTGCTCACCATGTCCCCAAACCCGATGGTGCTGAACGTCACGAAACAGAAGTACAGTGAGTCCAGGTAGCCCCAGCCCTCCATCGCCGAATACATGGCCGAGGCGCAGCACGATATCACCACAGCAGCCACACACAGAATCAGCATCACGTAGTACACCGAAGGCTTCCATCCAGCAAGACTATCCCTGTCTACTGGACCATCTCTGGTGACCGGCAGTGGTGCCCCCCTGTGGCCAATGTGGGGCACGACGCCCTGGCGCCGGCGCTGCAGCTCGTGGCAGGACTTGAGCACGAAGGCCAGTACGGTAATGATGCGCTCCAGGAAGAGGTTGAAGAACAGGATGGTGGAGGCGCAACCGATCAGGCCGTAGAAGATGAGGAAGACTTTACCGCTAACCGTGGCGGGGGTGGTCATGCCAAATCCTATCCGGACAGAGAGTGAGGAGGGATGTGGGGTAAGAGAGGTGAAAGAGAGTGGGTAGAGATCCAGGGGAGAGAATGTTGAGTGTTTTTAATGATTACCGTTTTTCTCTGTGTCTGTTCCTAGAAAGACCACCCCCACACCCCTAGTTAACGTCCAAGGAAAATAAACCAGGTTGAAATGTGAGGATGTCTCAAAAATACCCAGTTTTTTAAGGATCTATTTTTTATTCCTCGATACACTTGTCCATCCCATTGAGTGAAATGCTAAGTTAGCCAAATAGTGTTTTTCCATTCCCATTCTCACAATGTGTCGCTCATCAAAGATGAAAATCTCTAAAATGACTTATTAGTTGGATTAAGGTGCTCTGTCCTGGAAAGCAGTCCAACAAAGTATTTTTCAAGCCTTGACAGTGTCATCGGTTCGTCTGTAGCTGGTAGCTCCATGGTGCAATGCATATTTGCCAGGAATCTCTCTGGGAGTGGGGAGGCATTGTCAGTATCTTCAGTGGTCTCATGGTGCTGTAGCAAAACCCTCAGTGGTGTCGGATGGCTGCAAAAACTAAGGTCACCAGTAGAGTGACTGTGTCCTCCTACGTGCTGATCTGACAGACCTCTGGTTGGATGTGCAGTGTGGAGAAAAGCAGAATGGATTGGTGCAGAATGAAGAACGCCTAGGAGGAAAATATGCTGCCAAGTACGTTGTGATGAGAGACTCATAGTTTCAATGGGAACTCATGAATTTGGAAGGAGAAACCATTATAAAAAAAAAGTTTGATTTAATATACCTACAAAATTGGATTTAATACATGTTTAAAAAGGTATCAAAAAGGAAAGACAGGGCTTTGGCTAAAGAACTGCTGGGTAGTGGGAAAAGGTCATTCTCTCTACAGTATGGCAGGGCTTTACAGGCTTCTGTCTTTGTCCAACCTTTCATTCTCTTACTGATGTCTACAAAGGTATACCCATTAGCATTACCATGTCTGACGTACCCTACGAGGTTCGGAGGCTGCTGCTTTTCTGTTAAACATGGTCATTAATGTCACCCACCTGGTGTCCCAGGTCTAAATCAGTCACAGATCAAAAACAATGAGACATTAAGATGGGCCCTGTAATGTTCAAAATCTACCTTGTACCTCAAATACAGTGCCACTGCTTTTTTCCCTCCATTCTTAACACTCTAATTAGGGACTGATTTAAAAACAGAAAAAGTTAGGGGTAATTAAATAACAGGTAAAACAGAAAAAAAGCAGGCTCCAGATCTTGTATGGTAGATTTGAACTAAACTATACCACAGATCCAATATTAAAGCCTCACACTGTTTCAAACAGCCCATGGTGCAGGAAAAATCGATCAAAACCAGTAAAATGTTAAAAACATGCAACATAATTAATACAAAGTTCAGAGTAATATGGTTTAACAAGGTTTTGTCCTGTCTCTGAAACCAAAGATGCATTTTTCCAGTGCTAGAGATTGTTATTGGCTCCGTTCCTCTGCTCGGACCAAAAGTTTTGTGCCACATCATGAATGTGTGACATTGACTGAGAGTTCCACAACTTATGATGCGGTCAGAAGATACTCAGCATTCCAACCTGAGTGTTCTTCACCATCGCCTGGGAAGAGTAATGCAGCCATCGGTTGTGTTCCCCTACACCGATGTTGCACACATTAACCAAATGTAATCAACTGACATTTCTATAACACTGGGCCTTTCCCCCAGGACCCAAAGGTTCCCTCTGGAACGTCTTGGTCACTACTGGACATGTGGTACTAGAAGCAGGATACAAACAGTCTATTTAGGCAGCATATCAAACACATGCAGGACAGAGACAGCATGGCATATTTTTTTTTCGTCGTCATTGCAGATATTGGCAAAAGGGGCAGACGAACCGAGCATGCCCACTGTCAAACTCCGGTTAGCGGCGGTTGCCTAACTTGAATTTCAATCACTGTTCCGGTCAATCAAATTGCGTATTAGCCTACTTCCAAGATAACTGGCAAGCAAGGAGTCAAATGTGTTCAACATCTCATGCTACAACATGATAGCAGACTACAGCATCGCAAATGTAGCCATATGGGTGCTTAAAAGGCAACTTGTTATGTCCAGATGCGATGAAGATAGACTGCGCCCTGATTCTGCTACTACAATATCCGAAGTAGAAACTGACAGAATGTTGTAGCCTAAAAATTACTGCTGTATTTTTTCTCTTGCTTTTCAGGAATATGAGACAGTGACTTAGACTACTTCAACCTGATAAAATCCCAAGTAAATATAAAAACAAGGGGAGGTTCAGCAGCAAATGCGTTAGAAAAATTAAAGGAGGGGGAGGATGAGGAGCAACGAAGAGTGTATTGAGAATAAATACTCTGCCTTCAGAAAGTATTCAGATCCCATGACTTGCTCCACATTTTTGTTGTGTTATCGATTTAATTATAAGTGGTAAAAGTAGAAGTGCCTTTGGCTGTAAACACAGCTTCAAGTGTTCATTCTTCTTCTAAGATCCTCTCAAGCTTTGTCAGATTCTATGGGGAATGTTAGTGAACTTCAATATTCAGGTCTCCCCACAGATGTTCAATATGGTTCAAGTCCAGGCTTTGGCTGGCCATTCAAGGCCAGTCAAGCATTGTCTTGGCTGTGTGCTTTGGGTCATTGTCGTGCTATAATAAGAATATTTAAGCCTGTTTGAGGTCCTGTGCGGTCAGGTTTTCTTCAAGTACCTCTCTGTATTTTGCTCTGTTCCTCCTTCCCTCCATCCTGAACAGTCTCCAAATCCATGCCACAGAGAAGCATCCCCACAGCATGATGCTCCCACCACCATGCTTCACAGGAGGTATGGTATTAGCTGGGTGATGAGGGGTACCTTGTTTTATCCAGACATTGCGCTTGGTAGAAAATAATTTTTCCTGATGCTCTCAGAGTCATTTAGACAGCATGTCATGTGCCATTCACTCAGAAGTGGCTTCCATATAGCCACTTAACCGTAAAAGGCTGAATGATGGAGCGCTGCAGCATTGGCTGTCCTTCTGGCAGGTTCTCCCATCCCTGCACAGAAACTCTGAGGGTCTGTTAGATCGGCCACTGGGTTCTGGGGCACCTCCCTCACCAAGGCTTTTCTTAACCATTTACTTAGTTTAGCAGGACAGCCAGCTCTAGGAAGTGTCTCAATGGTTTCAAACTTTTTCCATTTCACAATGATGGAGCCAACTGTGCTCCTGGAAATTTTTAATGCCTTAGCAATTTCTTTACAACCTTCCACAGATCTATGCCTCAACACATTTCTATCTATGATGTCTTCTGTTCTGGCATGAACTGTGAAGTGCAGGCACTTATATAGACAGATTTGTGCCTTTCCAAATCATGTCCATTTAACTGAATTTGCCACAGGCGGACTCCATTCAAGTTCTACAGACATGTTAAGGATGATCAAAGTACACAGTACGCATCTGATGGCCCAATTCATAAAAGCTGCTCGCTTGGCCCTTGATTTAGCTTGAGGAGGTTTTCAGGGTTGATATCACCCACTCGCACCTCATTATTCAGACTACTAGTGACATGCGTAGCGAGTTAGCGAACCCTGATCATCATTCTCCCTTGCTTAGGTAAGTTCATTGTGACAGTGTAAAATGTAATTTTAGGGCTGAGGGTGTCGGGCTGAGGGGCTGTCTACTTTGCAATTGAAATGTTGCCAGCGTCTGAGCAGGGGAAAGTAACCGTTTAGTCAAGTCGTCAGATTAAGTAAGATCATCCATCCGAAATCTCTTTCCAGTTGGGAAGCCCCACCATACAAACAAAGAATTTCTTTAGAAGACAAAACAAGGGTGACAACTCACTCCGTCCTGTCAAAATAGAGAGGGCATTGCATCCCGTTCAGCAAATAACAGCCTTGACCATGACTTATAAAGAATTTTTTTAAATTCACACTAACATCAGTATTCAGTAAAACAGTGTTATGTTAAATCAATATTGGCAGCCTTTGAAACACATATCAGTAAAAATTCACGAAGTGTACATTGCCACTGCAGGGATAGCCTTGGCGGAGGTTACCCCATACTGGGCAAACAGTCTTTCAGCGTCAACTCAAAATCTCTGGCGGTATCGTAGGGAGGTTATATCACGTACTTTCATGAAACAACATATGGACACGGTAAATGCGGCTAAACTTTAGTAAGTTGGTAATGGTTGGTAACCTAGTGTAATCAACAACAGCATCTCTGCCACCACTACAATCAACAATACATTTCCTCCAATTCAAAATAAATAACCTGATCAATCGAAGTCATAATATTTTGGCAAAATCGAGCTCACTTTTCATGAGTATTTTGTTGTCAATGATAATGGGTTTGGAGAAACAGGCATTTAGCAGAAGATGACATTTCTGAGAGGGCCTCGACAACAACAGGGGCAACGCACTTTGTCATGTCGCCAAAATATAATTTGCCTCTCCCTTTTGGCATGGTCATCTTAAATATAATTATCTCCAGTAGCCAAATAACCAACATGTTCATCCGCCTTGATTTTAGTTTTACTTTTTCTCCTTGTTAGGGATAAAGACGTAAGGGTCCAGTTATCACTGTCTGGGGTAGACGTCTGATTTTGATGAGAAAGAGACGTCAAAAGACCGGTCTTTACTGTACTGATTCAAATTTCGCCCTATTATACAAACTTGTAAAACATTTAGTTTTGTCTGCTAAATAGATCGAGAATATTGCAATGTCTAGTTGTCTCTTTTTCTACATTACATTAGCCTAATTTAAAATTATTATTGGAACTGTAAATATAATAATAATATGCACTTCATTGTGGATTTGTGCGCACTTAAAATTTCGCCATAAAATACTTGATTTAAACGTCAAGAAAATAAACAAAAATCTAACATTACATGGCCCATGTCCCATGATTCATGAGCTGAAATAAAATACCCCAGAAATATTTTATATGCACATAAAAATAATTAATCTCAAATGTTGTTCACAAATTAGTTTGCATCCCTGTTCGTAAGAATATTCATCTTGTCATCCAGCTGACAGGTGTGGCAAAACAAATTCATACTGTAGTCTACATACTTTCCGCGGTCACAAAATATGTAGTTTAATTTCGATGTCAAAGAGATTTTGCTCACTGTGGTTATCGGTTATGTAGCTTGTCAAACTGTCAGTGTTTATAAGTTAAAGTCCAATTAATTTTCTGAATTGTAAAAACACATTCATTTTGATAAGCATGCAACACGAAAACCAGAACGTCTGGTGATCTCCATCATTGTGCGTAAAAGTGAAAATAACAGCTATTTTAGAAGATAACTGGTGTATTTAAATTAACATCCGTGTATTTAGGGAACCTGTGTTTCTGAGCTTACCAATTGTCGACACCACAGTCCCCACAAAGTAGAAGGCGCCGGTGAAATCCCAGCGTGGTCTTAGTCTATCCACGCGGATGCCAGCGACGTTCGCCTCCTCGTAAAACCGAAGGAATATCTCCAAGTCTGTTCGGTTGAGGTTGTGTTTCTGGGTAAAGCTTTCGAAACGCTGCACCCATCGCTCCTTGGCCTGTCGCTCCTTCGGTTGCTCTAACGCGGAGAACACCGCGGCACCACAAAGCAGATACAGCACAATTAATACCGCCAGCATCAGAAACCGTGCGTTATCCTCGTTCACTGCGCTGCAGCAACAGCCGTTCCGGCAAGCCATTACGGTGGCAGAGAGGACACCAAGGACCATGGGAGAGGAAGCCTCCGCATCCTCTCAGATGAAAGCTAACAAAAGCCTTCCGGATAAATCAGCAGTTAAAGTTCCATATTCAAACAAAATTCCCATAACTTTTAATACATGTTTATTTAAAAAAAGTTAAGTCGCCTCACAGTTATCCAAAGACACGTTTTGATTAAAACATCGTTATATATGTAATGTACCTATATTTAAACAACTTAAATATAAATAATGAAGTTCCTCAGTAATTCAACAAACGGTCTAGACCAGCCAAACTCCACTAGTCTACATCCCCGAACAGGTGCCGTATTTAGCCATGCCTTTTCCCAATCCCCACAATAGCACTTCCAAAACTCCAGCGATAAAAGTAGCGTCACGACTACCGCGCGCAAGGTATCACAATCCAGTTGATAGGGTAAAACATCATCCGGTTGAAAAACGCCTCAGTACCGCAGACGGATTGTCAATCCCCATCCCGTTCAGCCCAGTCCCTCCCGCAAAAATGACCCCAGTAACAAGTCCTGTATACTCCAAGGCTCTTTTCTGATATCTCACTTCACACATTCACAACTTTGAGTCTCCTGTTAGCGCTATATAGGGCTTCCAAAACAACTATACAGGGGACAAAACGTTGAGTGATGCAGAGCAGAAAAAAACGGGATACTGAAACGCGCACAAAGACGAAAATAATGAAAGTAGAAAAAGTGAGAAAGATAGAAATTAATTTCGCCGAGATATCAAAAACAGGTGAATTTACCGTGATAACAAACCACCGTGACAGCAAACTGGCACAGATATGGGCGTACACCGCACACATGCGCGAACGCAAGCATCCTTTTTGTTTGAGACAAATACATAACGCCTCAACTCAAGTACGGTTCATGTACTAGCCTTTAATATTCAGCATTATCAGCTGAGTATTGAATTGTTACTGCACTTTTACTTAAAACGTCTACATACGGAGTATTAGCTGTGCTTTTCACTGTCTGGTTGAGCTTAAGGTTTCTGTCCAATTACGCCTATGCTCTCATCGGAATGATAGGAAATTAACATACAACGTTGTCTTGTTAGTTGCTTTGAAGAGTTTAAAAATGTTTTAAATGAGTCCAACTTTGCTTTAAAAACAATAATCCAATCCATTGCTTTGCCAATGCTGACAAACTGGCACAACTGCTTCTTTTTTTGTGATGGTCTAAAATATAATTTTTCAATTTTGTATAGAACTTGTGTAAGGATTTTATCCAGCAGAACAGATGTCTCTTTATTTTCTGAATTATGTACATAATCAAGACTCATTGTTACTGGAAAACAATCTTTTAATAACAAACATGACCAGTCTACAGTGATTATTGTGCACACATTAAAAAAGATACAGTACATAGCTACAATAACAAAACAATGTAGTATCGACATGAAGATGTAGACAAAAAGATGTAGACACACAACGATTGATGCCTAAATGGTGGATGACAGCCATTTTCAAGTCTACTCATTCAATTAACAGTAATGTAGTGAAGTGCAGGATTGACCCACACTCCTTCCAAACAAAACTACTCAAATGCAGGCTTTCCCCAGTTCTACTAGAACATCAGATTTATTTAGCTAATAAATGTCCTGACGAACATGACAAGGAGGTGTTTTTGAGGCTTTTTGAGCTTAAAAGCCTCCAAACCAACCTGCACTAAACTGAGGCTAACCAAAAAAAGCTACAATGAGAGAGTAGGCTATCTACTTACAATAGCACCAGGTAATAGCAAGAGGTGATTCCAGGACAGCTACAATGAGTTATTGAAGAGAGGTAAAAGAAAGGTGAGACAGGCAGTGTAAAAGAAAGAGAGGGAGACAGACAGGTATGGCACAGGATGGGAGAAGGCTGACATGTTTGAAAGAGGACAGATGGTTTTAACAATGCTGAGGTGACAGAAGTTCACTGGACGTGTACCGGGGAGGAGAGTGTCTCCATACCACCTGGTTGTTCCAGATTCAAATGGTGGAGGGTCTGGCATGGGTTCAACAGTGACCGGACCTTTAGGGGAATGCATGTGTGTGGTCTGCCACAGTGGTTCAGGAGGGCACCCAGACGTTACCGTGTGTGTCTGGAGCCTGAGTATAGGGAATATTCCATACCCATGGCTGATCTGTGGAAGCAGAAGAAACAAATACACATTAACACTTTTTAAATATAAAAATCACACACTGACAGAACTTACACATACAGTTTCCTCCAATTTTTTTGTCAACATCAATGGCAAAGTTAGTGTGGGCTTGGCCAATGGAGCGGTCTCTGAATAAAAGTTTTAGAGACAATTGTCTTGACCACAGAGGCAACATTTAGAAAATCTCGCCATGGAGAGGACAGAACATACAACAGTTATAAAGCTACTTGGCTTCAATTGTACACAATTTGTCTTAAGAGTGAGATTTTAAGCCTATTTCCTAAAATTCTACAAAAGCTGCCTTGCGAGTAAGAGGAAAAATGTTATAAAGGAAACATCCTACAAATCTTCACATTGTGCCACTAGGCCTGATGTGCATTTTTAAAGTTGCCATGGAAAATGCCGTGTTGCCATGGATTATGCCGTGTTGCCATGGATAATGCGTTGTTGCCATGGATTATGCCATGCACTTTTTAAGGCTGGCCGACATACGGTTCAATTAGCAGGAGCTCATATCCAGTGCAAATTACATTGCTTACTGTATGCATTTAAATACCTATAGCACTACTTAAAACATGTTACATGGGGGAAGACCGGGGATGAATGGCAACGAGAACCAGATTGGAAAGTTTAACTGATGTCCTGACTTTGTGGTCACTAAAGATCCCAATTATTATGGGCATACAAGCGTTAATCTTTGTACCCCTGGCAACATTCCCAACTTTGCCCCATTTCCATCATGGCCACCTAATCACCCCTTCATACCCAATGGGTGGTAATCATTCAGGCAAAAATTGGTCACCTGCATCACAGAGGTGGGTGCTACAAATTGGTGGGGTGTGAATCCCATTTAAAGTGCTTTGAGTACCTCATTTGGTAAAAAGGCTCTATTCATCAAATTCCACATTCAAGTGCAGTATGGCCGAAGTGCCATATCAATATTTTGCTGATTTTGTAGAATTGTATGTTTTTGAATAACAGTTCTATTTATGCATCATGAGCAGCGCATCCCTGAACAACCAATGGTAACCAATTCAATGGAAGTGATTTTAACAGGGTACTCGCTATTTAAACTGTTGAATCAAACTTAAAGGGATAGTTGCAATGCATCTTTTGTGGCTCAGGACACAGTTTCAATTCATGAATTTGGATAATGCTAATAAAGCTAATTCCATGCTGGGGCAGAGGTGAATAATGTCATGTTGTGAAAAATGACTCCATGGGCCTTCGAGAACAACCCAGGGTAAGCGGAATTTCACCCAAATAGGAATCTAGGTCCAACTATCCCTTTAACATTTCAGAATTCTTTAACAAATGTTATAATTACCATACTGTATGTTATTTAATTGAACAAATAACTTTTTCTTGGTCATTACATTTAGTCTACTATTTGTACAAGTATTTTTAGTGGATTCTTTGCAGCTTATACTTTTGATTACAATATCTAGGGTGTTAGGCACCAGGGCTGCCTCAGAGACAAGGTTCATGCAAAACAAATACATTTGCTCACAGTCGGTGCCAAAGCAGGCTCTGAGGCACTGCTCATTATTTCATTTTTGTACATAATTGTTTTTAGAGTGGCAGCAGTTATTTAGCTAAATGAATACACAAACTCCATTAAAAACACATACACATTAACACTACTAAATATGCACACAAACTAACACTACTAAATAGGCACGTACACCTTAAATCTAATAAATACACACACTAACACCATTAAAACACAATCTCTCTCACACACACAATTAAAAAAAATCCTCTAATGTGGTTGTTCTGATTAGACATGATTACTAAGGACAGACTTGTCCAAAGCAGATGCAGTTTGGATCCAAAACGGCATTTCCTATAAAGTGAGGACCGACATTATTTTGCAAAGTGAGATTAAAACTGAATTTTTTTTTTTTTGAATAATCAATAAAAAATACATATAGTATGGACCGACATTATTTTGCAAAGTGAGATTAAAACTGATTTTATTTGTTTGAATAATCAATAAAAAATACTATGTAATGTCAAAATCATATAAAACAAACAAAACATTATATAAAATACAAAACACTAACATAACTTGATTACATAAGTATTCAACCCCCTGAGTCAATATGTTAGAAATATATTTGGCACCAATTAAAGCTGAGCTTTCTGTCTTTAAGAGGTTTACATTTAAATCATTCTTCAAGCTGTCAAGCTGGTTGTTGATTGTTGCTAGACAGCCATTTTCAAGACTTGTCATTGATTTAGCCATAGCCAATTTAAATCAACACTGTAACTAGGCCACTCAGGAACATTCATCTTGGTAAGCAACTACAGTGCAGATTAGGCCTTGTGTTTTCCTTCAGATCTCTAGCGTACACAATGTGATGCAGCCAGCACAATGATGAATGTCAAGAGGCACTTATGGATGTGTTGTGTAGGATTTGCTCTAAACATAATGCTTTTGCATTTAGGGCAAAAACATCCTTTATTTGTCACATTCTTTGCAGTATTACTTTAGTTCCTTGCTGCAAATATGATGTACAGATAATTGAGAGGTACAGTGATTGGCTAGTCATTTAAAAAAATATTGTAAACCACTGCACACACAGTGTCCATAAAACTCTAATTTGTAAAGCAAAGGTTGACTCATCAAATATTTTAGGCTTACCATAACACAGGGGTTTAATATTTGACTGGGGACGTAGCTTTTCATTTTTTATTACTTAAAAAATACTTTACACTAAAAAGAACAGGTTCTTGTACAATTCTTTAGGGTTCTTCACAGTGGTAGGGGAACCTATATAGGTTCTTCACAGAAAAATGTAAAAGTATATATCTCAGAACCACCTGAAGAACCTAGTCCAAATCGGTTCAAGGTTCTTTGAGGATTAATTAAAAAGACAAGTACTTAGTGGATCCCCTATATGACAATCTCCTAAAAGATCGCCGAGGAACCTTTCCTTTAAAGAGTGTATGGAATTAGTGATATTTAGAAACCAGCCATAACCAGGCTTATTTTTTTTTTTTTTACTATAAGTAGTTCTAGAACTCTGAAGACTATTTCATTCAAATGGTCTCTCTGTCTCTAATACACTAATTACAGTTGTGCTCAAAGGTTTGCATACCCTTGGAGTATTGGCAATATATGTACCATTTGTAAAGAAAACATGGTTATGACCATAAAGCTCTATTTTGGTCTTGTTACTCCAAATTACAGTGTACCAGAAGCTGTGAGGCATGTCAAGGTGTTGTCGGTCATATTGTAACCAGGCTTTTTTGTGGCATTGGCATAGAAAAAGGCTTCTTTCTAGCAACTCGACCATGCAGCTCATGTTTGTTCAAGTTTCGTCGCATTGTGCTCCTTGAAACAACCACACAGTCATTTTCCAGAGTAGCCTGTATTTCTCCTGAGGTTACCTGTGGGTTTTTCTTTGTATCCCAAACAATTCTTCTGGCAGTTTTGGCTGAAATCTTTCCTGGTCTACCTGACCTTGGCTTGCTATCAAGAGATCCCTGAATTTTCCACTTCTTAAAAAGTGATTGAACAGTACTGACTGGCATTTGCAAGGCTTTGGATATCTTTTTATATCCTTTTCCATCTTTATAAAGTTCCATTACCTTGTTACGCAGGTCTTTTGACAGTTCTTTTCTGCTCCCCATGGCTCAGTATCTAGCCTGCTCAGTGCATCCACGTGAGAGCAAACAAACTCACTGACTATTTACGCACAGACACTAATTGCAATTTACAAAGCCATAGGTGTGGGAAATTAACCTTCAATTGCCATTTTCACCTGTGTGTTTTACCCTGTGTGTCTGTAACAAGGCCAAACATTCTCAAGGGTATGTGCATTTTTGATCAGGGCCATTTGGGTGATTTCTGTTATCATTATGACTTAAAAAGGAGCCAAACAACTATGTGATAATAAATGGCTTCATATGATCACTATCCTTAAATAAAGGACATTTTCTTTGCATGATCAGTCATATTTTCAAAATCAATGTCAAAATTTCACAATTTCTGCCAGGGTATGCAAACTTATGAGTACAACAGTATTTCTCTTTGTGTCTCTATAACAAACCCTTCAGCTGTGCTGTGTCCACTCTGCTGTGTACTGGTTAAATAACGGTCAAACGTGTGTAAAGAGAGGTCATTTATTCAGATAAAGATGACATGCGTTAATGACATGGAAAACAGTGTTTGGGTGTGATGTTATGCCCATTCCATCTTTTGAACAGCTGTGTGTCTACCACCAGTCACGACAGCGAAGTGTGTGTACATTGAAGGCTGCTGCGTCATGCTTACATTATATACATGAATGGACTACCAAGGCTCCAGGAGTCATTTCACAGCCAATTGCTCAAACACACAACACGCTGTTGTGAGAGAGCTGGCTCTTGACAGTGACAGCTGGCACTTCAAATTACCGTCTCCTACCTAACCCGTTCACACTATACACACACATCTATCTAGTTCCAATCTCTCTCCTTCTGACTCTCATTATCTTGTATTTTCCCCTTTTCCTTCGCTCTCCTCTCATCCCAATCTTTTCATCCTTCACTACCTCCCTCATCTTTTCTGAAAAATGTCTGTCCGCACTTTCTCCGTCTCCCTCTCTTATTCCCCTCTTCACGTCTTGTAATCAACCTCCCATCTGTAGTACTTGCATGCGCTTCTCTCTACCCCTCTATCTATTCTCAACCTCTCCTCTTACCTCTTTGCCCATCCTTGCATATTCTTTCCCAGTGTCTTTGATTGTTGTTCATTCTACCCCACATTCCTCTAATCAGTCTCTCCCGAAATCTCAATTCTTACTATTTTACACAAGCACATATCTACAGAAGCCATCTTAACAACAAGAGTATTGTAAAGTGTAGTACATTGTATAAAGTATACTGTGAATATATGCCTTTCAGCCCACTGAGAAATATGTTTTAAAGAGCTCCTTGTGCTCTTGTGGTATAATGTATACAGTTGTGTCTGTCTGTAAGCACAGTGACATGTACTTTGTAATGTGAAGCCTTGTGCCTTTTCAAAAGGAGCACTGATTCAGAGACAGGCATGTTTCCTTAAAGGAGCACTGATTCAGAGACAGACATGTTTTCTTAAAGGAGCACTGATTCAGAGACAGACATGTTTTCTTAAAGGAGAACTGATTCAGAGACAGACATGTTTTCTTAAAGGAGCACTGATTCAGAGACAGGCATGTTTCCTTAAAGGAGCACTGATTCAGAGACAGACATGTTTTCTTAAAGGAGCACTGATTCAGAGACAGGCATGTTTTCTTAAAGGAGTACAGTACATTCACCCCCTGAAGCTGTATCCTCTATGATTTACTTGTTTCCCTTTTCTTTTCTTTTTTCCCTCTTCTTCAGTCTCCTCTTTCCCACTTTTCTCTGTTCTCTGTTCTACCTAATCATCTTTGGACTTCTCCTTGCCTCAAACTACAGCCTGAGGCTTAAGATTTGCAATCTTAAAGGACCTGAAGGATGTCTAGAGAAGAGTGTCATGTAATTACCTATTATATGATTGACTACCAACTACCAGCATCAGAGCAATGCATTTTCAGTTATAAGGAGGATTAAGTGACTAATGGAACCAGAGAAGGAAGATCTGTTCATGAGAAAACAACATGGGGGGGGGCAATGAGGGTGTCAAATTCAGTCAAGAGAAAAATGGAATTGACATTTTGATAAGCTAGAGTGAAGATCTGGGGGAACCACCGAGGCAGGGCCGGGAGAGGATTCCCCATAGGCATCACGGGGTACCCCAGACGCAGCCGTGTTATGATGCCCGAGCACAAAGAAAACGCCGGAAGAGCGGAGAGAGAACCCCAGCGTATTGAGTCTGAAAGAGCGGTACATTTAGGTTAAGTTAGCGATAGTTGTGATATATGCTTTGATGATTCCATTACTATCCTCAGGCTTCAAGTCCAGCTAGGCTTTATTTTCTCTTTGGCTGAGAACGAGGTGTAAGACGGAGTAAAACAACGAAATAACCTGGAGAGTTTGACAAGGCGCAAAACCTGTTTCAACTCGGTTTTCACAACACAGCACCTGTCCTGACCAGGATCTGGAGGATAAATCATACAAGGCTAATTTATGTCGCGGCCACTTTGAGGGAAAACACTTGACATCAGAGTTATTCCCTGTCGTCCAAGTGCAGTGAATTGTGGTTAATTGTGGGAATTGTGTGCAGTCATACAAGGAGTGAAGAGGAGTCACTTGGACGCAAACTCAAACCCCATGAATTACCCATGAACACGAGGCACAGCATCAGAAAAATTGTCAGAGAGCTGAGATGTTTAACTTTCTTTTAGCAATGTCATATCATTTTAGAATCATTATTCAGGCGTGTCAGAGTAAAGGGGGTTAATACGTATGCTATCAATTATTTTCTGTTTTATATTTGTAATTATTTTAGATGAAATTTGCAGATTTAATCTTTCACTCTGACATTATTAACATTTTTGATGTTGATCTGTGGCTACTTTAATCAATTTTTATTTCAACACAATAAAAGTATGGAAAGGTCCAGGGGGGAGAACAGAGCCACTGTACTCAAGACACTGCAGATCACCCAACAGCCTAACCTAAATGTAGGCTAATTTAGGGTTGATGAGAGCCTAGATTACTGTTAGTGCTGGCGACTGTTACAATGAACAGTGATTAAAGAGAGATGGTGAATGGCCAGAGCGATGAAGCCATGTCATTATTAACCATCAGGCAATGCTCATCTGCTCACCCAACAATTATACAGACATAAAGTGCAAGACTCGCAAGACACACTATAACATGCATGCGGGCGCGCACAAGTACAAAAGACAAACTGTGCATATATCCAATCATTTTCTGAGCAAGCATGATGTTGAACATTTACAGTGAGGTCCTTAATAAGTGTAAAACAAATGCAGTCAAATACAGAGCTAAACTGTATGTTTGAAAAGGGAAAAGTTATATTAATTTATACTAAAGCAATTTATACAATAATATTTTTATCTGTCAGAGATAGAATGCGAATTTGTCAAATTGATGACATCATCCTCTATGGTTTTCAGTAACTCTGCTTTGGCACAGTAAGTCATTGGTGCAGTCACCTTACCTGACCTGGGAAACTGGTTGGGTGGTTATTTAATTTCGTACCAAAGTGAAAATTCTGCCCTGGGTAAATGAAAACCACTCTCTCCAAGCTAAAATGGCTGGGGTAAGAGAACTGTATTACGAGATTGGCATCGATTTTACCGTAACTCCCTTTAACGATTCACGGTTTACTGTATCCAAATCCTTTTATGCATTTTTGGCAAGCAAAAGTATATTGCAGAAAATGTATACTGACATGTGACACTTGGTGTAACCATGACCTTGTCTGTGGTGAACCCCAGACTTGTCCTTCACATAGAGACACAGGGTTCATGTTATATCTGCACTCAAAATTTGATCTTTGCAAATTGACTGTTTATTACGCGTACTGGCATTGGTTGAATACAGAGGATTGTATTGTTGTTGTACGGTATGTCAATATCTCCAGCTAGTCCTGTTATTTCAAAATCAAACATTTCCCAAGTATGGGATGGTGGAGAGAAAACATTCAGAAGGATCTCAGACCATTACGTCTTACAGAATCCCTACAGATGCTTTGTCTGAGCTTATGTGGTGACCTCATCAATTCAAACTGGGGGTTTGTAAGGGATTTAAAGTCCGGAGCTGGAAAAGGCCATTGCAAAATGCTTATTTTCTGGCCAATGAATTATTTCTTTGTTGGTTTTAGAGTCTTTATTTAAGATAAAAAGCGCCCCAGGTCCAACGGAAAATTTGGTTCTTCCAACTGTAAGTTGTCATGGTAGCGTTGAAGAGAAGCTATTGTTCAGTCATCATCTCCATGGCTGTGCTGTGAGCTGTAATTTACACAAGCTGGGGTTCAAGTCACATTGCCAGATTTAAATACCACATCCCCTCGCCCAGCCACTCAAAACAGTGATGACATGCTTTGTCTGGTATGGTGTTCACTGGCTTTTCGTTAAGGTTTCCAGTCTACCGGAAACTCAACAGAACCAGAGTTAAAAAGGTTACTTCTGAATAGAAAGACTTCCGAAGGAAGATTTGTGAAAGTAATTCAGGGTTTTCCAATGTTTCAGCAGTAAAGGAGAAGGGGTGAGTTGGAGAGGGAAAATGTGATTCAAATGTGTTTATTTGAAAGTATTACTTAGCAGCACAGCTAGCGTGCTGCCTCCACTATAGTGGCTGACTCCAGTATACCTCAACTTCTCCCAGACGTGTTTTCCTAAGTCTTCTCAGAATAATGGTCCTTCTTCACTGACCACTATGCCGCAGTGGGTCATCAGTGGTTTCCAGCTGAGTTCCAACAGCCAGACAAACTTCTCAAGTCAACACATTATTTCAGTGACTAACAAGCAGAATGAGGAGCTGGGGACACGTTCCTTTCACAGGCTTCCCTGCCCTGAGCCCTTCACGCGCTGCTTCCGCTGGAAATGTTAGCCAATTAACATTTGGCGAGGGATAGTTTTGAGGCGGTGGGTGTGGTAGACCTATTGTGATGTTTAAGACCCCTGGCAATTACTATCAAACCAGTCAAGAGTGGAGGACTCGCACATCCTCCCCTTTCACTGAACACGCACGCACGCGCACACACGCGCGCACACCCGCACACACACACGGGCACACACACGCGCACACACGCATGCACACACACGCACAGCAGTCAGTGGAGTGGAGTACCTTTGCTGGAGTAGCGTTTGGGTGGCAGGTCAAAGGGCACAGGAAATGAGGTGGAGGAAGGGGTGGCAGGAAACACATCCTTCTGGACGGGAAAGGTACTCATGTTCTGGGAAGAGACAAAACAGATGTACCCTGAATCATAATTTCATCTTTTAGAACAACCCTATAAAATAGTAAACCCTTGGCACGCACTGGTTATTCCAATCTGATCAATCATAGTCAACATCAGTAAAAAGCTCATTGGAAGGATCACTCCACTTTTCTCTGCCTCTTAACAGAGCTGGCAGACAAAGTCATTTTGAAAGGCCATCCGATTGAACACATCAAACGTGTCCTTCAGGGAATGAGAGAGAGACAGACAGAGACTATTTATGCTGCTACCTGCCTACTGCGCTCAGAACAGTCTGAGAGGTTTTAATGGAGGTGCTTGTCCATCAGCATAAGGGCTGTAACTTTGAACCCGAAGACAGCTGAAAAAGTGTGGACCTGTAGGTTACCAACCATATGAACACACTGCAGTTGAAAACTAAACGACTGACTAAAAACGGGGCACGTTCACAGTACGTGCTGAGTAATGTGCACAGTCGCTCTAAAACGGCAGGGCTTGCCTTTCCATGTCCTGGACGTGGACCTAAATCTTTCAAAGAGTGGCCCATCCCGTGACCGAATAAAAATTCAAGTGAACACAGATCAATGGAATGATCACAAAGGTGACAGAGAAAGGGGACAAGGAAAGCAGCAACAAAAACACTAATGGGATGCAGCCGAACTCTGTCAGTGTCTAAGCAGTCTGGCAGAGATAAGACACTTTGAAGTGAACAACCAGAGGCTTTAATCTGTATCCAGAACTCGGTTCCTACCAGCTGCTGCTACGGCAAAGTCCCGTTGGCTAGTATGTTCAGTGATGCAGGGAAGTGGTCATGAAGCCCCCTCTGTTTTAAAACGAGGATTAGTCTGGAAGTCGTCAGCATACTACAGGCAGTGGGGCGGGGGGGGGCTATCTGTCCACTGCAGAGGATAATTTAGTTGAGTACAACAGTCACTGTTAAGAAAACAAAGGGATTCTGTCAAATGAGAGGACATGAAATGGATGTAATTAGTTAGATTGATTGGCTTGTAGCCACACAATGTGCCACACTGCAACGCTAAACCAACTCAAGGACAGGGATAGACACAAACAGGCCCATGTCTAAGAGATGAGAATGACCGCGGAGTGGGAAAGAGTAGAGAGGACAGGGATAGACACAAACAGGCCCATGTCGAAAAGATGAGAATGACCACGGAGTGGGAAAGAGGAGAGAGGGAGAAAAAAAAAAGACGTCAGAATGTGCCTCTATGTGAAGGACAAGGCTGGGGTTTACCACAGACAAGGTCATGGTTACACCAAGCTGGCTGGCATCATGGTGCATGGCCATGGTTTCAATAACAGAAAATTAAGGATCCAGAAGTAAGTCTTAGTGCAGCTAATCCTCAAGGCCTGTGAGGAGTTACACTCAAAAGCAATAAGGGCAAGACAATCAATAGCGACCCCTGAATGTCAGAATGTCATGATGACAAGGTACATTCTTTCAGAAATGCTGTATATTGATTTCTAATCTTTTGAATGAATGGTTCACCACAAGAGTTCTCTACCTATTCCATGTTTGGAAGCACAATTACCAGCCATGCGGTCAATGTCTATGGAAAAGATGAGCAGCTGTTTTATTTCCTGAACCATGGAGGGGGTGGAATGTGGGAGCCCTATAGTAGGGGATTGGCCTTTTTTTGTGGTTGGGTCAATGTTGAAACTCCCTTTAGATCAGAGTCACCTCCACAACCACAGTGTTGCTAAGCAACTTTTGAGGTAATTTTACAGCCGGGGACAAATTGCACTGTGTGTTCGTGTGTGTGTCTGTTTGTGTGTGATTGAGAGAGATGGCAGGCCTCCATCTGTATGCATATTGTCACTGAAAATCTCCTGATTAAGAAATGTTGACATGAAGAACTTAAGTCAACCAAGTAAAACAAAACCACATTTTCCCATTAAAAAACAAAACAGAGAGCTTTCAAAAAATATTCAGACCCCTTCACGTTTATCACATTTTTTGTTACAGACTTAATTTATAATTGATTGGATCAACTTTTCGTCAACAATCTACACACGATACTGCATAAAGACAAAGCAAAAATATGCTTTGGAAAAAAAAATCTGAAATCTCTCATGCACATAAGTATTCAGACCCTTTATTCAGTACTTTGTAGAAGTGCCTTTGGCAGTGACCACAGCTTAGAATCTTCTTGGGTATTCCTCTAACAACATCTACCAGCACAAATATAATAATTAAAATGTTCCTTGTTCCAATCAATTAGGAAGGTAACTGTAAAATAATAAAACATGAAAACAAAATCAGTAAAGACATGTACAAAGGTTTAGTAAGATGTTTTCCTTGCGCTGCGTCAATGTATGGACAGAGACGCAGCATAATGCACATGAACTGGAGTTTGTGTATGGTCATGGACGGCCAAAACAGTGTGTTTTCATTCACTCCATTTAATCAGGGAATAATTAAGTCCTCAGATACCTGGTGAGTGCAGTTAACTAGCAGACAGAAACAAAAGAACAGTAATGTTTTGGCCCCCAGCACCACGGTTGAATAGTCCAGATGCACATTAAAAAGAAGTCATAGGGAACAAGAATGAGTCAATGTCATCAAATGTCCCTTTGACATCAATTCATGCTAATGTGTGTCACTTACGAAGGCAGAGGGCAAATACAGGACTCCCAGTTCGTATGAGCGAACCATCACCTGGCTGTTGTTCTTCTCCAGGGCACCCCACGCTGCTTTGGACAGGTTAGCACTGGTGACAGAACACACACGAGATCCAGGACACAGACGCATTATAGATTGAAAAATATATCAACTACTAGTTGATTCAGGGGAATGCAGAAGTATTCACAGCCTTGACTTTCAAATTTGGTTGTGGTTTAATTGAGGTTTTTGGCGACCGATCTTCAAAATATTGACTTTATTCTGAACATGTGAATTAATTAATAAAAAATGAACAACTCAAATAGTAGTTGGGTTCACCCCACATTGTAATTATTTGTTTGACACTTCAGACATTTAGCAGACAATTCTCGTCTTCATCACTTCACCATATTCCCAAATGAATCTGTGTATGTCAGTGAAGAACCCCAATCCCCAATGAAAAATATTCTCCATATGCTTCATTGACGGGTGTGTGTGTGTCCATCTGTCTTAAACCCCCCCCCCCCCCCCCCCCCCCCCCCCCCCCCCC
>JACXGI010006048.1:11658-43827 GCA_016801175.1 Esox masquinongy | reverse complement strand
TTTTTTTTTTTTTGCCATCAATCTACACACAGTACCCCATGATGACAAAGTGAAGACGAGATTTCACAAATGTGTGCCAATTTTTCTTATAATGACCTGAAATATGACGGTCCACATTAAACTCAGATTCATCATGTGTCCTTTGATCATCCTTGAAAGCTCTAGGGCTTGAATGATGTACACCTGTGGCAAATTCAATTGATTAGACATGATTAGGAAAGGATCCCACATGTCTGTATAAGATCCTGCACTTCACAATGCATGTCAGAGCAAAACCAAAAAGAGAAGTCCAAGGAACTCTCCATAAAGCTCTGAAAAATTCTGTCAAGGCGAAGATCAGGGAAGGTTATAAAAGAATTGATTAAGCATTGAAAGTTCCCAAAAGCATCACAAAAGACTTGACCTGGCTGTCAGGGAGGTGACCATGAACCCAATGGTCACTCTAAAATATCTTCAGAGTTTTGGAGAATCTGCCAGAAAGACAACCAACTCTGCAGCACTCCATCAATCAGACCTGTATGGTAGAGTGGCAAGACAGAAGCCACATCTAAGTAAAAGGTATATGACATGCCAAATGAAGGACTCAGAGCTTGAGGAAAAACATTTATCTGGTTTGGTGAGATGAAAATCAAACTATTAGACCTGAATGCCAAGCGCTGACACAAACAAATGTGAAGGGTTCTGTATATTTTCTGAACGCTCTTTACGCTCTATGGTAGGAGTGTCAAACTCTTTCATTGAGGACCTAGTGTCAGCTGTTTTGTTTTTTCCTTTCAATTGGTCTCCAATTAAGATGAATAAAACCTGTGAAAAAAGTGAGGGTAGGTCCTAACAATTACAGCATGGCCTATAGCTAGAACGGCAATTTTATAGGTCAAACACAAAGCACCTAGATCATTCAATTATGGATATGCAATATATATCATTATGCCTTGGATCAATGTTTCATTTTGGAATAATGACCTTTGTAAGACAATGAAAGTTACTTGTATAATAAAACTGTAAAAAACTGAGTGAACAGTACCAACCTGTATAGAAACATAATTGACTAATGGCTTTGGTTGTTTGCATGGCAGCAAATCAAATTTAGAACAGTCTCTCTGAATCAAAGTTAGCCACTCCCTTCTGCTTATTGGAGCTGTAATGCCAATTCAGTATTGGCCCAATGGGAGCTTTTATACAACACATGAATAGACTCCAAATAAGATCATCACATTCATTACAGATTCCAAATGGGTGATGGCAGCTAATCATTAGGGGCGATGGAACGGTGCAATGTTTATATGTTATTTTATTAAATAATATGAGAAATTACTGCAGATTAATGGATTACAATTATGGTTACATTTATACCAAAAAATGCATGTCATTTAAAAGGCACTTCTGTGCCAAATAAAGTTGATGTCAGGCATGAATACATTTTAGGTATGGGTAGCCCAGCTGGAATAGAACCCCTGTCCCTTGGTGTTGCCTGTGTCATTGCAGATACATTTAGTCAGTATATGACATTTTCATACTTTGACAGTGGGTCTAATGCATTTGGACAATTGTAATATGTGACGGGCACAATAATAGCCAACTCTTGAGGGCTACTTAAAACAAGGGCTTTTTGGGAACTCTTAAAGGCAGAATGACATTATTTTAATTTTAAATACTTTGCCATGGGGCACTATATTTAGAGACAATGTTGGTTTATTTTAAAGCAGAATTTCTGCAATTACACACCTTTTCCTTATGGAAGAAAAAAAAGTTACAGACTACTCAGCCAAATTCTTACAGTTGTTCTGCAAGGAAAAAAGTCAATCTCATTTAAAAATGTTATAAATCACTGTCATGCATTGATAATGGCTGTGTCATTATTAAAACATTGATCACATTAATTGTATATCATTATTTGCGGTAAGTAAGGTAAAGTCTCAACCGCAGTGCATTCATTATACTGTAGCTGCATGGCAACATGATTACAAACAGATATGCAACACAATGCACAGGTAGGGTGTAAACCAGGTCCGGTACGCATCGTAAAGAAGTGGAAGCAACAGAAATTCCCCTTGAATTAGATTTCACTCTTGACTTAATCTCTTTATTCGGCAGGGAAGGAGGTTATGCATGCTGCCTCCTAATCCTCCCACCCTTTATGGGCGCCGTGCAGAGCGGAGCAGAGCAGGCCCGAGCTCACAGCTTTGATCAGCTTCTGTTTGATGAGAGATATCGACAGACCTCATCTGACACGACGGACAGCAACACACTGAGCACACCTCCACCGCACTCAACCTGCTCAAACCGAAGAAATTAAAAGGAGAGAAAGTAGACGGAAGCTCGGAAAGAAGGGACATTGGTGAAGATTGATGAAAAAAGAAAATGCGCACAAAAACAACAGTCGTTGCTTGCTGCCAAGGTTTTGAAAGCCTACAGAGTTTAAGCTTTCTCTCTCCTCCCATTTTTGCTTTCCATTTCTTGATTTTCTACCCCTCTTTGCGTATCTCTATCTCCCCCTCCTTAACCCTCCCTATTTTTGTTTTACTAGCTGTGTTTTCAGACACAAGCTGTACAAGGTTAATATGATCACCTGTGTTTCTTTGTAGGCGTCAAAGACAACCCTCTCTGCTGCCACCAAATTGTGGGACACATCCAGAGGGGTCATCATCCCCCTGGTGACTATCTGACATTTAGACAGACTAAGAACCCGCTAATGATGCAGTATTTCCATACGCAGACCTCTGTCAGTGCTGACGGGTGTTCTACCTCTTACTTTATATTCTGTAAAAGACTCAAGCACTTAATCAATGACTGTTTTAACCCAACACAGAGAGGTGATACGGGACTACGCAATAATTTGCCATTGATCTAAAGTATGTTTTTTTTCCTAGATGTGTTAAGAGGTTTAACACTGCCCTCACTAAAAGCAAGTGGTGCCATGCTAAATCTAATTAAGCTAAATGACCGGAGAAAGTGGTCTGACACATCACTTGTTTCTTTAATCATGGAATACCTCAAGCTATAAAACCTGGCAGTAGGGAGGATGTGGTATATGCCCAATAGGATATGGCTAAAGTATGGTGTAATAGTCATGATATAATGGAATGCTACTGTATGTTGGCCATATACCACAAGGCTCTTGAGATGCCTAATTGCTTTCGTAAATGGGTTACAAATCTAGGTAGAACAGTTCAAATAATTGTTTTGTCATAGACGTGTTATCTGGTAAGCGTTGGCTATCCATATTCAGGGCATGAAACACCCAGCAACTAATAATCAACAATATTTGTTGAACATTGTTCTGCGAGGAAAGGTTTATGTACAGCCCCAATTCCAAACACGTTGTGACGCTACGTAAAATGTAAACAAAACCAGAATCTTGTTAATATATGGTTTCTTCTTTGCATGGTAGTGTTTTAACTTACATTTGTGGATGCAGCGATGTACTGTGTTCACAGACAATGGTTTTTGGATGTGTTCCTGAACCCATGCAGTGATTTCCACTACAGAATCCTGTCTGTTTTTAACGCAGAGATGTCTGAGGGCCCGAAGATCATGGCCATCCAATATTGGTTTTCGGCCTTGTCCCTTGCAAACAGAGATATCTGCTTGAATCTTTTAATGATATTGTGTACCGTAGATGAGATCCCCAAACTCTTTGCAATTTTACGTTGAGAAACGTTATTCTTAAATGGTTGCACTATGTGTCTTTCACAGAGCAGTATACCCCTCTCCATCCTCACTTCTGACAGACTCTGGAATGATCTCTTAATACCCAGTCATGTTACTGACTTGTTGCCAATTGACCTAATTAGTTGTGTGATATTCCACCAGGTTTAATTTTTTAACATTATACAACTTTTCCAGTCTTTTGTTGCCTCTCTCCCATCTTTTCTGAAATGTGTTACGGACATATATTTTTCAAGAAACAATGTTTCAGTTTCAACATTTGATGTTGCCTTTGTACTATTTTCAATTGAAAACAGGGTTTAAATGATTTGCACATCATTGCATTCTGTTTTTATTTACATTTTACGCAGTGTCCCAACTTTTTTGGAAACTCTATGTTAAAGTGACACGTGTCACAATCCAAGGAGATTGCAGGCACAGGCGCAGAGGTGGTGGAACAAACGGGTATTTATTTCCAAAAAAGGCTTGACGCAACATGACAATCATAACATGCAACGATGTCTGACAAAACACACTAGGACAGGAGGAACTTAAGTAGGGAAATAACGAGGTGCAAACAAGACACAGGTGAAAGCGATAATGAGAAGGACAGGCTGTGTACAAGAACAAAAGACTGAAAAATGAACAGTACAGGCTACATTCAAGAACAAATGTGGTAATGAGGTAAAACCTGAAACTGATTCAGGTAGACCTTTTATTAACATATATATTTATAAATATATATAGACATATATACATACATATATGTATATATATATATATATATATATATATACGCTCCATATATCCTTGAGAAACAAGCTTGGTAGCAGACATTTGAAAGTATGGAACAACACTCAATTATCCTTTTGGAGAAGATGAATACTGTATGTTGACAATGCATTAAACAAGGAACGAATGTCATCTAGTGTAGGGCTTGTTACAATACTGACACACAAACACACACACTCACACACACACACACACACACACACACACGCACACACACACAAGGGAGAAACGTGGAGGCTGCTGTGCTGTAATGTCGTTGCAGGGCCCTGTCAAGGAAATCACCCAGCCTGCACCTCTGCTTCTGTGGATGAATGAAAATGCGGCTGAAACGGTTTTCCAATTGGCCACTGTTTGAGCAGATTGTCGCCCCTGAATACCAAAGTATTGCTTCCTCACCAACATTATTCATGTTGCAGGGATGAGAACGAAGAGGGGAATTACAAATTACTGAAAGAAATTCAAAACAAAGTGCACTTGAGCCACATGCGCTGGACAAGAGGGCCAGGGCATTGATTTCTTTAAGCCTGGAGTTGTATTATGGGTACAATTTAATATCTGAGAGAAGGGGATAAGGATTTTCATAATCTGATGATAAGGAAGAGGATTAAGGAGAAAAGGGATTAATTCTCTTGATCTGCCAATATTGTGGACAACATTTTTTCCTTGGAAGTGATATGTTCGCTCTTTGTTCAAGTACTAAATATAAACCCATTATTTCTTTCTGAGAACATAATTTTGCTGTGACATGTTCTCAGATGACTGACCTCAACCAGAGACAATGATTCCATCTATCCAGTATCATCTATCATTGTTTGTTTTATGCCCAAAGTTTCCCCAGCAGCAGTTCAAATCTTTAACCATCTACCTTACTATCAACCTTCCACCCCTACTCCCTAAGAATGCATGCATGATGGGTTATCCCATGTGTGGGCAAAATAAAAATGACTGAGCAGCATAATTATATTGATCAGAGCCCTGGTAATTATCTAGGTGAGCAATTCTATGTTGTTTTGTTCTGCCGTATCACACGTAGCATGTTGTTACAGGATAGATACTGTATGCTGAAGATGTCATGCCAACATACTGGGCACATCTCTTAACCTGTGTTTCATTCATTTACTGTACTTACACAGAAAACTGCTTAGGTATAGCAATGGCGATAATGCATGATTCACAAATAATTAATAACAACACCTGAAGGCAACGCAGCAAAAAAAAAAAAGTAATCTAGACAAACATCCTTATTACTGAAAAATACTGTGGTGGAAATGGCCTCCATCGAAAGAAATATAAATGTTTAGCATATATGTAATATATCCCTTAGTCATCGTAAATAATGCATGGAATAATGCTACTTTAATAAACCTTATTAACCTAATCACGACACCATTTTGTAGCTTAGCGTATAGTTCCTCACTTTAAAGCTTTGGGGGGAGTCAGACAGGTTCTCAGTGAGTGTGATAATGGCTAGTGAAGTCTTATCTGCAGTGGGACTAGATGGAGGTGATTAGGAGTGGATGCTCCCTCAGGCCTGGATTATGGTAAACACACTTGTGTTCTTCAGGGACCAACCAACAGGAACACACACACGCACACACACAGACACACACCTCTCCAGGGGTTGGCAGAGACCTGCCTGGTATTGCAACTACCACATTCAGCCTGTACCACTGTCTGCTTAAAGCTACAGTCTCTGATTGGTAAAAAGTGGCCTCAACTTGTCTTTTGAAGGGAATACAGCTAATTGATGGAGCTACACTGTAAAAAAAAACAGGATTCTGGAAAGGTTCTTCTGAGGGTTTGAAGAGAAACCATTAACAGTGAAAGAACCTTTCAGGTAAATTGACAGTTCTTAAGGTGACTCCAATGGTAGAGCATTGGATCTCAAACCTCCCCATGGGGACTCCCAGCCGATAGATGTATTCCGGACCTAGCACACCTGAATCAATTTGTCGAGTAATTCGCTTGACTGCTTCATTCTGAGGGGAATTCCAGATAGCTGGATTAGTAACCTAGTGAACCCTGCCAAACCAGAAGTTGAGCAAACTCTGTTTTCGGAATGAGAGCAAGAAGTGTATGAGAGCAAGAAGTGTAGCGCGATCAGAAACCATAACAACAAATGCTCAGAACCAAACCGAGTAGGTTAAGTTGACCTTATCCTGTCCAAGTGAATAGAACGCGGAGCTGATCCACCAGTCAGATACTATTCTGTCACCATGGCCTGTTCCTTAACAGAAAATCCAACTGACATGGGAGCCTGCATTGTGCGCCATGCATTACAAATTATGGGACCTCAAATAGATCCTTTAGATCATTCAGAACGTTATAATTTTTCCACCAATTCAATCATTTATCTAGCCGACTCACTCAACCCATACCTGTCCAGTGCAACCCAACGTGGTCACTTTGACCATACAAATTCTGTGCATTGCTTTGTGATTTCTCCCAAGTAATAATTTAAGTGATACCACCGCTGGCGCAAAAGGCTGATCGGAAGCCTGCCAGAAAATAACTGACAGAATCAGTCAAGTGACGCATGATTTAATTATCCAATAGGCTTACTGTACACAGATACAGGTGAATATTACTAATAATGTTTTTCATTTATAGAGCACGTTTATAGCAACACCAGTGATATTAATTGTCAAGCATACTGTATAACAAAGTATTGTCACACATTTGCAATGGTAGACCCATTGCATAGCCATAATATTCATAAAGTGCTTATCGTGACAACAGGTATTTAGTTGTAAACCCATGGAAGCAAAACAATCCTGGCAGCAGATGAAACCTAAATATAAGAACACTGTTCATGTATTTTGGAGAAAGAATCCACCTGATCATTTTAGGTGGTAACAATAATGTATTGTTCCAAACTACAAAAATATTGTGCTCTATCTTTTGAGTACATGTCCACCATGTTCTCTGTCATAGTCATTAGAATGTTTGTGTTTCACTTAAGCTAATGATCTAATTCAGACCTGGGTAAAACTGCTTTTGAATATTTTGTCTTACACTCATGGAATGATCTTAAGTGCCTGTAAGACAATTTAATTGTTATTTTGATTGTCAGTTGTGATGGCTGAGTTTCCCCTGGAGAGGTTTGTGAACCATTGCTTTAGAGGGTAAAAAATTTCCTGACAAAAAAAACGCATGATCATTGCACATTGACCAGTCATTACTGACTTGGGTTCAGTTCCCGCTCTAACCATTCATTTATTTTTTTATGTTCTAGATTTTTTCTATTTAGATAGACGAATGTCAAACTTAAATGAACGTAGACAGAACGAAATAGAGAAAAAAACAATGTGGTGAAGCCAATGAAGTATAACAAGCTTTCTTTATATCTAGCATTGATGTCTGTGGTGTCCCTGTGGTTAAACTGTTAGCCTTTTATTCCTTTGGCCTGGGTTCAATTCCAGATGCCAAATTTGAAAAAAAAAATCTTATTACAAGTGAACCTTAAAGGTTGAAGGTTTTTTATTCTGTCTGGCAGTATTTTGACATTTTGGCTTATAAAACTGTCTTCCTTTATAATATAATTAAGTGCTTTATTTCTGTGGATTCTGCAGACACTCCGCTACAACCAGAATAAAGTACAAACTAACCTTTTCAGACACTTATATGAGTTATATTGTGACACATTGGGACATGTTTAACTTTTTGCTTTTTATTCCTAAAAAAAATTGAAAATATAAAAATCTGGAGTGAAGACATCACATTTTTCCCACAGGTCATGAAAACTTGTGTAACAGTGTTAGGGGGCAATAGATAATAGTAAATTAAAACATAAGTAACAATTTTGACTGTTTACGTGTTTTGTCAAAAACCTAAACATCATAATCCTAAAGTCATCTGTTTCCTTCCATTATTATGTCCTACCTTCCAGAGATTTTGAACAAGTTTCCAGTTACCAAGACAAAAATGTCACCTCACTGTGACCTTCATCAGATTTCCTCTGTTGAAGAGGTGTAGCAGTGGGGGGTCGAGTTGAATATCTCCAGCTGTCATTTACATACGAAAATGTGCCAAATGTCATTACTTTCAACTAGGACTGGGCAATATCAACAAAAATCTGTATCTCGATAAGTGGACCCGATTACCTCAAATAATATACATCGCAATAACTTCGTGTTAAAAAAGGCTGAGTACAATTGTGCCAAATTCCAATGCAGTTTAGACAATCTGCTAACTGAATTAGTGTAATTAACATTAAGAAGTACCTGGATAACAATATATATATTGTTATAGAGGTAATTGGGTACACCATCTGGTGTAGAAAGTATGTTCCTACAATAGCATATAGGGTTCTGCTACAGTTAATAGAAATGTGTGTCTGACATACACATTTTAAATGAATAATGTTTACGTTTATTTTAGAGCATAGCAAACAAACACAAAACATATTTAATTTGAGTAGTTTGTTGATTTTCCCATTAAAGAATGGACTGCCAAGTGAACTTCCTGATGAGTAGCCACTAGTTGGAGCATAGTCCAACCAAAATGTTAAATTAAAGGAAAAACCTGAATAAACGAGTTGAGGAACATAATGAATGCCAATCACAGTCCAAATCAAATTGAGGTTCGTGTGTGCAGCAGGTCAGTGGGTTTGAGGATGCACTGTTCTCTCTATATTAAACAGACCAGACTCGATTGCCACTTTTATGTTGTCTTGTAAACCAATTATTTATTTACCTGATGGGACATTTTTCACATGGATGAGCATGTGACTGGGGTGTTCCTTTAATGTCACTCCTTTAAACAACAATTTTACCCACAGTTTTCATATCCACACCCCTTAAGTGACAGCCTGTGGGATTTTCTTTCTTTATTTATGCAGCAGAGTGTGATGCACCGTGTGTTGTGACACATTCCTCCCGTAACCATCATTAAAATATTCTGTGACTTGTGCCACAGTAGACCTTCTGTCGGTTTGGACCAGATGGGATAGGCTTCGTTGCCCTTTGCGCATCGATGAGCCTTGGGCGCCCAACATTCTCAGGTTTTTACACCTGCCCATTTCTCCTGCGTCCAGTGCGTTGATGACGAGAACTGATTGTTCGCTTACCATCGAGTCTTCCCAGTCCTTGGCATGTGCCCTAGTTAGGAGATAATCAACGTTATTCTCTTCACCCGTGAGTGGTCATACTGTTTTGGCTCATCAGTGTAATTATTCTAGACCAGGGCTGCCCAACCCTCGTCCTGGGGTTGGGCAGCCCGAACATTTGGCACAGGATGCACAGGACACAGGATGCACAGAAAACCTACAGGATGGTAGATCCCCAGGAACAGATTTGGGCAGCCATGTCCTAGACAAACTCTTACATTGTGCTGTAAACTGTTCATGAAATTTCCCAGGATCCAGTGAATCTAACTCCATCTGTGCTCCTGAACATCTGCCCCCATGGGTGACCCTTGGAAAGTAAAAGCATGGACATCTTGGCTGTGCAATGCTTTTGTCAATGTACCATGTCTATAAAGTTTAGTATCCCAGATATCCAGGAAAAGCATTACTTTTTTGTGAGACTTTGTTGAAGATACCAACTGCTGTGCTAGATACTGTGCAAGAGACTTTATAATGCTCTGTGAAAAGGGTTCTAAGGTCCAAACATACACACACCTCCAGTCCTACCCAGCAGTACCATGTTACACGGATTTCGTATACTTAAGGACCTACGGAGCATCTTTAAGCCTGACTGCACAGGCTAATGAGGGAATCAATATAGTATGTTGTGTAGAGATGGGGTTAATTAATAGCTAACAGATTTAAGATTGATAGGACTTGCTACCGGAACATAAGTAAGCAAATAGCTAATATTGTGCTAGTACAACAATGCTAAATAGTTTCCTCTGCATCCAATTATAGCAGAATTCCAATTACTAACTATGTAAAATTATATTGTAAAATTTCCTCCAAAAGACGACAGCTTGTTCAGTGTTCATACAAACAGAACCAATGTCTTATTGGCCAACATTACAAAATACATGGACTCTAGAGTATACAGTATGCACGTCAACTGCATATTCACTCAGAGTGTGTGGACATTTGAAGAAATTACGATTGGTTGGTGGAACAGTTCAGGTGCCAGTTTGGGAACTTAAACTTCTATTCATAATAGATCAAGATCTTTCATTAACACTACTCATGCTCGGTCATCAGACACATCCAGACACATCCATACTCAGAAATCTGTGCCACTTCCAAATTTCACCTTACTTTTATAGTGGATATGGACTCTGATCACATGTAGTGCAACACAAACATAGAATTGAGCGCCATTTTTGACAGTGAAAGGAGTTTCGGTCCAGACATCCCACTGACTTATGTATTGGTAGGTCAATAAAAGGTCACCTCCAACATGTTTTACTCTCTACTGTAAAGGATGTATGGCTGCATAGACAGACCAGTGTCACAGATCGAGCTGGACCCAAAGGGTCATCTAGAGAGTGGTTAAAGATCCACTGAGCCTTAAGAGTTTGACACACTTCTCATCTACAATGGAGAAGGAAAGAGGGGTCAAAGCCAAGCTTGAAAGGTGCCCTATGGCCCTAGGGGAGACACTGTGTTAGCCCTGGATTAGTGGGATGGCAGTGAGAAGTGACGGCCAGGTGTTTGTGTGTACGTGTGTCAAAAAGTAAAACTCACACTTGCAAGCAGAATGCATAGGACACAGGATGCACAGGACACAGGATGCACAGGACACAGAATGCACAGGACACAGGATGCACAGGACACAGGATGCACAGGACACAGGATGCACAGGACACAGGATGCACAGGGCACAGGATGCACAGGACACAGGATGCACAGGACACAGGATGCACAGGACACAGGATGCACAGGACACAGGATGCACAGGACACAGGATGCACAGGACACATTCAATTGATTTGTTCGGACTTTTCAGACGTATTCCTCTCCTTCGTATTGCTGTCAGTATTATTTCTTCTCATTCTTTGCTGAACACAGAGATTCGCCCCAGGTGCATTTTTCCCTTCATTCCATTATTTGCCAGATTAATACAAGCCATGGTATCAGTGCCAATGTACACTGCTAAGCTGTGTCTAATAGGCTCTTGTCTAGACACCCCATACCAATTATCCACTGTAAATAGAATTTATAATTTTGCTCAAGGCTTTGTTTATTCATGCCTATTCACTCCATATTGAAATGATAATTATTAAGAAAATAAGCACCTAACTTCCAAGGAGACTTCATAAAGCATGTTTATATATTTGCACATAATAAAATCTTTCAGATCATTCAGGAACCTCTCTTGTGTAGGTATGATTAAATGCATGTATTAAAGTTTCCGGTCGAAATAAATGTCTACCGAAGCATCCAGTTTCTGATTCTGATTTGATGTAAAGTTTCTATGTGAGAACTGTTCCTAAGAAGTAGACTGTGTGTTTACGAACTCAAATCACACATAAGAGGGAGAATTGCACTGTTTGTGCAGTCATGTAGACAGATAACATACAATAACAGAAATGTGATGTTTCGTTTACTCATCTAAATAATTTGAAATGTTGCTCAGCAAAAAAAAAAACAACAGGTGTTTTATTCTGGGTGGGTATTTTAATTATGAACACATTTTAGATATGACGAGGAAGATGTTTATATAATTGTTATTAATTTTTGTAGGCTTACCTCAAAACTAATCTTAATAGAAAATAATGAAACAGCTGTTAAAATAGTCTGTCCTCTCATTGTGTCAAAACTGTTTATCGAGGAGGAGGTGGACCCTGGTTCAATCCGAACAGACACTAGACACATTTGCTTACAGGGCAAAACAAAAGTCTCTGTCGAGAAGTCACAGACCTGAAGCCATCATCTGAGCCACAGCACATCACTACTGACACAGAGTCAGAACCTAAAATCTCAATATAGAGGGAGCTAAATATTTCATGAATTTATCATCTCTTATTTATGGTATCACTGTGTCCACTTTTTTGGTGGTTCCATGGCAGGCAGACAAGCAGACTGACTCTTCATTGACAATAGTGTCTAGCTGCATCGGACCCCAGCTGAATGAGGGCCGCAGGGTGAGGTGTACTGCTACATCTCAGCTAACGTGACCTTGAACATGGTCAAAGTTAAAGTCAAAAGTGCAGAGCTTGTTTTATTACAGTTGGGTGATGGGAGGGCTGTGTTCTGATGTGTTTAGTTCTGAGTGACTCCTGCAGCCTTAGGGTAGATGTCCCAGACCAGTTTAATATAAGTAAGTATCTCAAAAAGAATATATGCATGATCTAGAAGTAAAGGTGTCTGAAATTACTTTTTGGGTGGCCTCAATGGCAGAACCTTTTCAATTCAGAAAGGCTCCTTGATGAGCCCCTCTGAATAGGGACTGAGGGGATCCCTTGTGTAAAGGTTCAAACCAAAACCACTTTGTAATGGGAGAGGTTCTATTTTAAACCTTTTTAATTATATATCATAGAGTTGGCCGCCAATCAAACTGTCTTTTGGAGAGTTATTTTGGCCAGTCATTAGCGTAAATGTATTTCCCCTTAATCATGCTAAAATGCAACAACTCCTTCCATTAAATCATTGGTTTGGAAGACAAAATCCCTGAATGTGTATGCATAGTAAATATTCTTAAAAATAATATTAATTATGTTAACATTGCAAACTGACTAGCATATTGAAGTGATAAAAACCCCAGCTTTTGGATTTCCATAGGCTCTTGAGGAAACCTTTTAGCAACAGGGTAACCATTCAGTGCCAACGCCAGGATGACATCACTGAGGGGGCATTTTGAATAAATGAGGGGGCATGTCTAATCACTGCGCGCACCCACCCCCATGAGACGAAAACATGTAGAAACCTATATATGCATGTAAAGGCGATCGAAACTTGTTAGTCTATGATGATCGCAACGTGTTGATTGTGATGATCGGACTGAGTCGAACTCATATACAATTGGCTATGTACAGTCTATAGGGACCCCCCCCCCCAGTTCTCCAGCCGATCAACCCTTATGGATCCATTTGGTTCATTTTTTCAGTATCAAGAACATGGCTCCAACCCAAAACACTTTAAACTCAGCTTCTACCTTAATTCCTCTGTCTAATATAATACACAAACCATATGTAAGCTGTTGTTTAGTCTTTTATATTTTGGACCTTTAGAAATACAGCATTTATTGGTTTGTATAATTTGTTTTTAAAGGAACATAACATTTAAAGTCAATATTAAATCAGGTCAGGTAGAATACTTTGCTTCTGTGCTGCCCAAATCATTTTAATGACTCCCATGTCAAATCTGTATAGATTTACAATAGTTTTGCTATGGGCTTGATTCATCATGTGGCCAAGTCAAACATTGCATTCCTGTTGCAGTTTCATTTCATGCAGCATAGCATACACATTGTCATCAGTTGTCTCCGTGATCAATTGAATTCAAAGCCTATAATAAACTCAAACGATAACAGTCTTAAAATAAAGGGTAACCTGAATGGGGTTTACACTTTTTGGCTTAATTTCTTCCATTTCTTGATTATGACATTGGTTGCAGAAACTCCCAGCAGGATTCGCAAGAGTCAATTCCTGCTGGTGAAAAGGAAAGATGTGAGAGGAGATGGAGTGGAAGAAAAGAGTGAGAAAGACATCAAAGCAGAAAGCAAGAAAAAAGCTGTTTTCCATCCTTATTTCTTTTCTTCCTCTCTTCCTTTGTTACCTCTGTCTATACATCCGTTTCTGTCGTTCTTCCCTCTGCCTTCCTCCCTTCTTTTTTCTTGCTCCCTCACTCTCTGTCTATGTGCGTGTCAGTTAGAGTGATTCAGAGCACACAGGGGACTGGCTGTTTGAGGGAAACGCCTCTGGGCCCTGACAACTGTGGGGGCCTGAGATGTGGCCCTGCCAAACACATGCACACACAGACATACAGAGGTTTGGTGAGAACAAGTTCCCTTCTTTCCTCCTTGCTGGCGCTCCGTCTGACCTTCACCGGATGCGTCTAATGCACACAAACTCCCCCTTTCTCTCACTCTCCTCATCTCTCTCCCTCTCTACCTAACATTGAAATGATCTAATACTCCGTGTGTACAGCTCAATGAGACCAGCAGACCAAACCCTGCTGATTTACTTTCATCCATAATTTAGTGAGATTCAACACGAACTTCAGATCATGAAACATTGCTGTAAATGTATGATGAGCCACACATTATTTCCAGTATAGGTTTATCGTACCGTAGACTGGAACAGGAAATAAAAAGGTAAACACAGGAGGAGCGTAAATGGAAAATGCATCAATAATAATAATTGTCTGTTGTATCGACTGTCCTATCACTGTAACTTATTGTTCAATTAAAATATACTCAGCTCTCTATTCAGGGATATTCTAACCTTGCTCGATCTCTGAGGAACAAGGCATCCTCCGAGGAATGTTCAGTTATGTGCATTTTCAAACAATTAAAACTGCACGGCCCATGAGGATATACTACAGCAACTGGTTGTGAGGTTGGTGGCAGCAATCACACACAGTGACAGAGTCACCAGAGGGAATGGGGGGGGGGGGGGGGGGGGGGAGACCAGGAGAGAGTGGGCAACAGATAAAGAGATCCTACGAAGGATCAGTTTGTTTACTTGTTTGTTTACTAGCGTTCAGAGGCCTGTCTAATCGGCCAGAACACAAAAACACGAAACCAAAGAGGTGTAGAATTTTACCTACACCTGTATCCTGAGTGATAATGCTGAAAATCAAGCAATACAATTATGGGCTATGTTTTTGTAGTTTTACCACCTGTTTTATGCAAGAAATTAACTTGTTCAATTATTGTTCCACTAACAACATTTGTACGATACAGTGAATCCACACGCTATTTCTGAAATTTTGAAGTTATTTCATATATTGATGGGTAGTGACTCTGTACAGATTGATGGTATCCAAACCCATACTTTGCTTACAGTTTTTATTTAATTAAAATCGAATCCCAACAGGTGTGATGAAATTTTTTTATTCATGTATAAAATACAAGTTTCTTTTTTGAGATAATGGGATATTTTGTGTTGGTGAAATGTAATATGCAAAAAGCAGGGGAAATTAGCTTGAATGATCTATTAACTTATTCAAGGCAATCCGGATAATATCTGCTAAATAACTGTGTAAAACATGCAACTATTGAATACTTGTGCACATCAATATAAAGTACATTTAAAGGACATTTCCCCAACTTAAGTTGTTCAATGTTAACTGTCTACAAAGTTTTGAACTAGATCATACTGTATAATTAATGGATAAATTATATTTACCCGACAATTATTTGTCAGAAAATAACTCATCAGGCTTCTCATAATCAACCATTCATTTACTTTCACCCTGATCTATAGTGAACTACAAAATTATTTGGACATTGACTATTATTCCTTATTAGGTTCTGTATTCTAACACTTTTTTATTTAAAATGCTAAAATCATGGGGCTAAAACGCAGACCATCAGCTTTAATTGTACAATATTTTTCATCCACTGGAGATTACAGCAGATTTCTATACACTACTGCATGGCAGGAACATGTATTGTAATACCACTGTCTTTGGAGGAAGTTGTGAATTGATGTCTGGCTCGTCACACCAATGGAGTAATGTGTATTATGTCACCAACAACATTGGACAAGTTGCTTACTCAACGGACATGGGGGCTCAGCGAAATTGGATCAGACTGTAAGGGAGCAAAGACCAGTGTGAAGACAAATCAACCAGGAACAGTTAAATCACAGTTAATGGTTTATTTAAATTGATGTTTGTACATTTTGCATGTGTCCCATAAAGGGCTGAATTATCCATTATGTTCCATTATGTTATACATGTAATGGATGGTTATCTACAGGTAAATGTTTGCCGGATGGCAAGACTAAGAAACAACCAAATGTCTAGCCTTGGAGATGTGCTAATAGTATTCACTTGTAACAGAACACAAGCTTGCGAGATAAGAGTAGAAAGATAAAGTTTGTATTTGGTTCTAAGAGGCTACGAAAGGCTAGGAAAGCAAACCCCCTCTTTCAGTCACAAGGTTTTCCCTGCTACTGCTGCCACCATTGCACTGCAGTTCCCATGCCCCACACAGAATGTTATAACTGCATGAGGTGGTGAATAGCATGTTGACCGGTTTTTACACTGAAGTGTGTAATCATTCGTAGCCACCCCACACAGAGAACAGTAAGAGAAGGATAAGAGGGACAGATGGAGCAAGGGAAGGAAAGGTGGAAAGGGTGAGATAAAACAAAAGAAAAAAGAGAAAGAGAGGGAGGTTTATCTCAGTTGAATTTTTACAAAGTTAGCAAAATGTGCCCATGGTGTTCTTTTCCCAATTTTAGCCTGTTGCTATGACACCTGTTAAAGAGGCAGATGTTGGCTTGACATTGACACTTCGCACATATTCTGTGTACATCACCACATCATTTTTTTGAAAAAAATGTACTCAAGGAATACATGCATTCTTGTGTTAATATTATACAATCCATTCATTATGAAACCTAACTGCAAGGAGCTAATTATCCTGTTTTGTGCACTGTATTCATATGGACATTCTTTGATTAAACTTTTAAATATGATACTATAGATGGCACTATATTGATATCTTGGACAGAATACAGGAAACTGCATTTCACAATTGAGTGGTTGGAGTTATTTGTTAGGATGCAAAAGGGATGAACTTCTCACTGGTCTCAAATATTTCATAGCAATGAACTTTCTATAACTGTCTTATTTAACGGCTGCATTTCTGGTTAGTACACCTGTAAATGTATTTATAATAATAATAATAATAACTTTATTTGTAGAGTGCTTTTCTAATACAATTACACAAAGTGCTTTACACACAATAATAATAGAAATAGAAATACTATTTATTATTAAAACAATAATATATATATATATATATATATATATATTATTTAAAAAATAAAGGAAGTAAAAAGAACATAAAGAAATAAAGCACATATAAAATCAAAATGATCAAATATTGGTGAAAGCCATCTTATAAAAATTAATCTTTGCTGGACCGCGTAAGCGGAGCCGGCCAAGAAGAGTGAATGTCTCTTACTGAGTGAGTGAATGAGTGAATGACTGACTGAATGGATGTCCCTTGTTAAATAGCGTTGTGGTTAAAGATGCCGACTTCCATGCAAGAGGTCCTGTGTTTGAGCCTCATCACAGTCAAAACAAATTAGGATTTGTTCAGAATAGACAAAAACTTCGGTGGCTACAACCTGCAGTAGCTACGTTGGTAATTTTATTTTAGTAAGCCTAAAATAAAATTGTTTACGGTTATTTTGCGACTATTTCTGGTGGATTTTTGAAGTACGCATCCATGCATGTTTTTTGGGGTAATATAGGCTAGATCACAACCGCTTGGGCAGTAAAACAGTAGGGGTTTCCACGATTCTCTCGTCTTTCACTTGACGAAAATGCCAGTTATTGTCACCTGTATTGATAGTTATTGTATCGATGTAATTCTCAAATGAAAGAAAAACGAACGTTGATCTGCCATGAAATTAAATAGCTTTGGCAGTGTGAAGTTCATCTTCAGTCTCGCTAGCAATTGCTCAATTCTTATGACTATTCCAAGTAGTAAGTTAGTAGATACTATTAAGCCTATTACTGGCGAAAAAGCTGTGATGAAGTAGAATAAGGTTCACTGAAATTTCTTTGGTTATCTGTGTAAACCCAATTGCTCACTGTGCACACATTCAATCACACACAACCAAAGGCCTCTAGGCCAGGCGATATCTGGGGAAGGCCCAAAAAATGGTAAATGACCCCAGCCACCCAAGCCACGTGTTCGTTCTACAAAATAGCATGGCAGGCTTAGCATGCAGTACCAGTGACTCAGATCTGTAACAGAGATAATACAATTAACATTATTGTGTGTGTTTACCTGATTATTCATTATTGTTATTTTACTTGTGGAAGCAATATTTTTTTTTTTTCGGCTTTGCTGTATTCAGGATGAAGAGCCCTTGGAAAAGATAGTTTTGCTCAAAGAGCAGTGGGCTAGATTCAAACCCATGCTGTATTGGAGGAAACTCAGCCCACTGAATCTCCTTAGGGCACATACTTTCCTAGTGTTACTACTTTCTCTTTATTTACTTTTTGAAAGTAAGTAATTCTCCATTATGCTACACTTGTTAACGGAACACATGACAAATTCACGTTGAATTGATTTCGTTTGACAGTCACATATACAGACCTGGATTGGTTCAGAGTGTCATAGACAGAGGGGAAAATCAAAAACCACCCATGCAAACCTTTACCAAACAGTCACTACACAATACCCAGAATATTATGTCACAGATTTGAAAGGTGACAATAATATACTTTGTCATACGGGAGTCAGTGTGTAAATGATAATGATAAAACACTCAGTCCTGTCAGTTCCCGTAGTGATGTCTGGAGGATGAAAACGATTTTGTCCATGCTGAAATGGATCTTTTCTCCCATTGTCCAAAGTTAATCCATTACCATACAGGGGAATGAGAACATAGCCTGCAGGCAGAAACATTTTCATTTGGTTATGGTTGCAACATTGTTTTAATGTAGTCAGAGCTTTACTGGGGTAAATCTTCCACTAAGCTTTAGCCAAGCGACAAGGCTATTTCTTGGTTTTAGGGAATTACAGTAAAAGCTCTATTATCTGACATTCAAGATGATTACATTTTGACAAGTCAACTCAATAGATCACCCACTCATATTATTTAAGGAATCTGTCCTAAATTGGATGATGTGTGGTCGCAAATTCAATTACTCTTTGTTTCTGTGAATTTATTATGCATTATCTGTTGACATAAGCTTGTAACAACTTGATCATTCTCACTGTGCATCACAAACAATTACTATAGTAAGGCAACATTAACAAGAAGGTAATTAAATCGTCATCATCTTGATCACAAAAGCATACTCCTTGCATCATCTGGCCTCTTTTCCTTCTCAAAACCTATTGGATGAGGAAGCCAGAGTATCCTGTTAAATGTTTTTCCTAGACTAGACTTTATACTTGAATTAAAGGATATTCATAGAAACAAATCCACCCTTACAAAAATGTTTCAAGTTTAAAAACTGCTATCTAGCTTGAATGAAAACATTTTTACCACTATTACAACATGGTGGCCTGAAAATACAAAGCTATTGCCAATTCAAGTATATATTAAGAACCACCCTATGATGATCATCATATTGTGAAATTAACGTTAGAGACATACGTGGCAACCAATGTTGTTACGAGATAGCATAGTTAACACAGCAAACTAAAATCGTGTATTTTTTTATGTGTATAAATGATAGCAAAAAGCAGTGCGGAAATCACCTTTTTGTTGAGCACAAAGTCAAAGTTGGTGTTGTTGAGTTAAACAGACTAAATCTAACCTTTTACCTTTGCAGTCTAGGGTGTTATTGTACTTAGTTCAAGCACAAATAAATACATGTATTTTATGTAAATACAAACTCAAATTAATGCAGCACCAGATATTGACGTCCCCTAATTTTTTTGGAATGCTCAGTTCGAGGTTATGGCCATGTCATGGTGCAACAACTCCCAACGGATTGGAAAACTCGATCAGGACATGTTCTCCTAAGCACATACTATCAAGCCATTCTCAGAATTACTGTTAGTACATTTACAAAGAATTGTACTTGGATAAAGAGCATTGCTAGTTGTAGGCAACATAAAAGGACAGAATACACAAAATCGAAGAAAATGTATATACATGTACATACATGTTAACAGTGTGTGGTCAGCAAGATAATGGGATATGAAGGGTGAATAGTTCCTATACATTAATTTACAGTAGATGCATGACTTTACAGTTGTACACATACAGTATTTATTTAAATGCAGTGAGATGAGCCGTTTTCAATGTTCTATAGTGCAGCAACATAATCATTTGTTGGTGGCTTGATGTGATGACTGTAGTCTTAGGCTCAGACTGCTGGTTATTGAGAGAATTAACTGTTCAGGTGGTGGGATCTTTTTGACACATACCGTACTGATATACCGTACTGCCTATGGAAGACTTTGATGGAGGACAGATGGTCCACGGTTACTCTTGATGCAGACATATCTACATTTTATCACAACACACACTCAACCAGGAAGGTTCTGCCAAAGTTTAAGTGCTTGGAAGAGACTGTATTCTCTGATCTATGACCACAATTGAGTGTGCCGGCATCTTTAATTTTCTTTACCCAATTTGTTTTCTAATCTGTTAATTCCGTCAAGTCCAGCTTCCTGTTAAGGCTCCATCTCAATGCTTGAACACAATAGGTGCGAGACAGTCCACGATCAAAACGTGCCTCCTCACCAAGCTGGTCCGATTATTATCACACTGCTTGCTCAACACAGATGATTGATTTCCTCTGGTACATACAAGGTTGAGGCAACCTCATTCCCCAGCTTTACAACTACGATTGAGTTCACAGACCCCCATCTACACAAAATGTCTCCAGAGAGTGACTTGACAAGGCACCCAGGTCCAACTACCCACCCCAGGATGCAGCGTTAGGCCGATGACGCACCACCCTGGGCTGGACCCCTGGGCCTTGTCACAATGCCATGACCAGTACACAAAGCCTGGCCAACAAGATGCGACGTTGACAGGTTTTCACCAAGTCGGACACTCAGATTTCACACCCGATGGCCAAATTTGACTAAAATTATAATCTATTGGCATTTAGAATGATCAAGAAGATTGAGAAGAATAGAATGGATAAACACTTTTTCCAGAGCCATTTATGTCAGTGATCTACATCACATTGAACAACTGATTTAATAATTAGAAATGAATAAATCAGTAAGAGGTGTTTTTGATTCTGTGCTCTCATGATCATGTTAGCTAATGTATCTGTGTGTTAGTGTTTGAACAAGTTCAGAACTTAATTTTGCTAGTCTGAACAATGGATTTGAACAAAAGGCAATAAAAGGGCGTCTGAATTTAACTTTGAGGCAAACAATCTTTTGCATGGCCCAGTTTTGTGCCATTTTTGTCCATTCCATTGGTCCTAAGGAGAAATCACCACTCACACTGAGCATAATGCAAACAGAATCAGTGCGCCCCAATTGCTTTGATCCAGAACCTTCAATAGTATTTAGGTCCTGATTGCTCCTGGGTACATCCACATGTTTTTTGGGGCATTCTTGGGACATTGTATAGTGGTCCCTTGAAATATTCCATGCAACTTATTTGGTAAGAGCAGTGCTTGACTTGGCATTCCGGTACTTCTAATTGAAGGTAAACAGCGTTCCGGTTCCTTTTTTTGGCATAAGAGCCATCTGGGATGTCTGGGATAGGCTACTTTAATGGAACAAGACTTATTAACCCATACATTTTGATGAACATAGTCTAATGTGCAATTTGTCAGTTTGTCAGGTCCTAATCACCCATCACTGAATGCATGACGTCAATGAATGAATGTGCCATACTCCCATATGAATGATCAGACCTTGGTTGAATTTGAATGAACTTACAAATGAAATCCAAGATTTCCATGACCATTCAAAAACTTAATTAGGCTATTATTGAAACAATAACGAAATAGGCTACTTATCACAAGTTACCATTTTTCAATAGGAGATTCGGCTTATTGTGTAGGCTAATTCATCACATGTAAATCAAAAATGTAAATCTACAAATATATTATGCTAAATAATTATTCACAAAATGAAATACCAAGGATATTGTTTACCAGTCACCAATTACCAATTCAACAAAGGTATGACACTTGACTGTTTTTATATTAGGAGAGAAAGAGAAACTAAATCGCACACACATCCTATCATTTCTCTTTGAATTTTCTCTGCTTATTTTACTGAAGATTAATAAACTAGAGCTCCTATCATTTCTCTTTGAATTTTCTCTGCTTATTTTACTGAAGATTAACAAATGTATTAGGTTAAATAATTATTCATGAAATGAAATACCAACTATATTCTTTACCACTAGAGCTACGCTTATTCATGTCACCTATAGACAAATCGTAATTGCCAGTAATCTAGGAGACTAGAGCTCTTCATTGGCGTTGAAATCAACTCGACAGCCCCACTACAACTCCCAGAAGAGACTTGCAAAGATGCGCCATTCACATAGCCAATTCATTTTTTAAGTCATCTTTTTCTAATAAGTCCTCTCGGTTTTTCGATAACTTATTCTTGTCACCTATAGGCTAGATAATTCATGTCACCGATAGAATGGCTGTGTAATTTTCATTTTGTACATTCGTAGGGCCTAATAAACGATTTATAGCCTGTGTTCTTAGAAATAATCGTTCTTTGTATTCTTTTCTTAATCGTTTTTTTTGGTGGATACTTGGAAAGGCCTGGCGGTGCTAATCCCAAGTCACGCACTGGGTAAGAGCACGGCAGAGCACCACCCGAGTTGAAGGTTTGATTCTCACAGGGAGCCAGGACAAAAAAGTTTGGGTTTTTTCTCGACACGAGTGGCAAGTCTGGTGAATGTACATGAATGTAAAATGCGATTTTTATGTGTTTCATTCTGAGAAGCAAGTGTGTTTTTATGGACACAGTATTGTGTGACACCCCATTGAAACATCCTGCGAATGGATTCAATTTGTAACTCCCTTTTAGTGAGATGTCACTCGTAATCCATTTAAAATCAAATGTCATTTTCTAAGGATTCTACTCCAGTAAGGATAATCCACTGCCACCATCACACCGCCACAATGTTGTCTGAGTTATTATGAAAGCCATACAGATTATCCGGACGCACAAATATCCAACACATACACACACACACACACACACACACGAGTCATGACAAGATCACCCAGACATCTTTAATTATCATCTGTCTCACACATGATGAGTAAAGGTCCCTAATGAGCCCAATCAGAGCCATGTCAGGATGGGCAGGCTAGACAGGGTAGCGGAACAGCGTTAGTAGCTAGCTTTTGATCCCTCATTAACCAGCATGAGTTACTCAAACCACTCAAACCCTGCTCACACTGCTCTCACACACTGGTCTCTCATTTTAGTCTGTGCATGCAGGCGAATGTGACAAATTAGCTATTTCTCTTCTGGAGCTCTCATTTCAATATTCAGTGCATGCTGTTATTTTTAGGTGAGGCATCCATTTAGTATGTGACCCCACTGTCATTTATTAGTTTGTTGAGTGACATATTGTAATTAGCAATAAAATGATTTTTTAGGGAGTGCTGTTTTTTTTCTGAACCATAAACATATTTGGATATGTAAATCTACCATGCATTTGTGTCAGTCCGGCCTCTCAGAACTTTTTTTCCAGACAGTTTATGAAAGGAAAACCACTGTCAAAATGAAAATTTCTGTTCATGCATTTTGGCTTGTGCAACACATTTTATTCAACATTAAGGCCCACCAGTAACCTGTGCCCAGTCCATTGAACATTAAATGGTGGGTGCTATTAATCTTTAATGTTTAAACCCCCAAGCCTGCACAGTCCATTACTTGCTAATTTCCAACCACTAGACATTACAGTCAATGACAAATAAATACCAACTTTGACTATTACATTACTTGAGATGGCCTAATAAATGTGCTAAAAAAGGACAAAAGGATAACTCAAACCAAATACAGTACGTATAGCATATGATGTAATATGTTAAACATAGGGAACTTTATTCTGACATTACTGATTTAATCCATATGGAGCCACAGTCAAAATCAGATTTCGGGTATATTGTGGATAGAATGATTTCAGCTCCAACTGAACAAGCCTGATCAAGCCTTTAGTAAACATTGTTCTCTATTCAAATATAGAAGGTTAACAGATGGGTCCTGACCTGCTAGTGTGACATGACAGGTCCTGACACCTTGTACGCGATTACTTCAAAATGGGGGATGGCCACTCCATCTGTAATGTGACATGAGAAGACAAAAGCGGGAGGAAAGGAGGAAAAGGGGAGGAGGAATTCATTAAAGTTTGGGGGCTTAAGTGTGGCTGGTGTGTCTCATTTCAGCCGGTGTCAAAACGAGTCCTGCGTCATTTTGTTATTCTCTCATTGTTTCAATTCTCCTGGACTTTCCATTTCCCATTCTCTACTCTACAGTATGTGACGACATGCAATTAGAGTTAGGAGGACAGAGTGAGTCAATATTATACCTATTGCACTCTAAGACTGCAGCAAAGCTAAATGTAGACATTGTAGTGCCACCAATGGGCATTCCATAAAATAACAAATACTGGCTGTACTTTAATGCCCACCCTTACCCCCAGCACCAGATTGGAGAAAGACTCATACTTATCTTGTGGGGGAATTCCCAAATGGTTCAAGATAAGTGTTTGGAACCTAACACATCAAGTAAGACTTCTCATTACTGAATGTGGTGTTGCACTCGACCAAGTCCACATTTTTTTTCACCCAGTTTGCCTGGCAGTGACATTTTACTGTGTAATTAATGAGACAGGTCTGGTGAAGAGCGCCCAGTGCTGAGTGCAGCTACCTGGCAGAGTCCAGCCTCCAGGTCCATGGCTAGGCTTGATTCATATTTACCAATGTGAATTCTTTGGCTCCTGTTTTATTAGATAAACATAAAAGTCGACTGGACCCTTGCAGGGTTTCATGGGTAGGATCCACTGTGGTTGGGAACGAAAAGAGTTTAAAATGCAATTGGAGTCTATTATAGTTGAACACTGGATTGGATTGTCTGTGAAACTGGAACTGGTCACTTTTTCTTTACTGTCAAGTCAACCCATTATTTAATTTTGACACGACTGCATCTCTCCAGGATCAGTGTCGAACCAACTCCATTTTTAAGGGCCAGCAGGCCCCAGAGACGCAGGTACACAGTTTGAACAGCTACCAGAGGAGGCTGCTGAATCTAACTTGGCTGGCTACTGATGATGCACACTCAAGCCTCATCAGGGACAGTATAATTTTTTTTTCATTCATTATACATACATACATACATACATACATACATACATACATGCATGCATACATACATACATACACACATATATATATATATATATATATATATATATATATATATATATATATATATATAAATGTGTACAATCTGCAAATTAGGCCACTGCATAAAACAATGTGCTAGAGCTAAGTGACTAGCCAAGCACACACACATACAAACACAATGTTCTGTAATTACACTAAGATTTGCAGCGGAATACCCATGCCCATTTTCTGTTTATCTACCAATACAAATTTTGATATTACACCAACATATTTTTTTTTTGTCCAGCATAAACCCAAACTGCATTTCAGATATTTAAAAACAATCTCAACATGAAGATTCTTCATTCGATCATTCCTCTGTTTGAGACATCAATATCACTTGTCCTCATCTGACCTCTTGGTCACTGGTGATTGCTCAAGGAGAACATTTGAATATCTGGCTAACACATAACTTATTGGAATGACTTATCTCTGCTTGCATTGTGATTTACCGTGCAGGCTCCAGTGCATGTATTCGAACAGAAAAGAATAAAGATGCTAGGGATTAAATGTAGCTCTGGAGAAAATCAGAGGGGGAGGAACTCAAAAGCTTGCTTCTTGTCCATTGGCTGAGTCATCCTGTTATTGCGTCACCTTTGGTGTGTCCGTGACACCCTCCCATGCCTCTACCTCGTAACATAGGCACTTAACCTTAATGGCGCCAGGGTTGCTGTCAATAATGGCTAATACCTGGCCATGAACCCACTCCCCGAGCGTGTCTCAGGGGGAGTTCAGATATACAAAAATACAATATTTGACACTACACACTAATACAGGTGACACGCTTGTGTGAAACAGGATAACTATTGTTTACTCATACTATTTTTTTCTGACCTTTGAACTAGTTGCAAACATACAACTAATGGATAAGAGTTCAGATGGCTAATGTCTAATTACAGTTTTCATACACTGGGTGATTTTATGAGACAATCTATAATTGTATAGGGCCTAGTATGTTGTCTCAGAACTCTCCTGTAAAGAAGGAAAGTGTGTGAGCAATGTGAATGTGTGTGAGAGATGTGAATGTGTGTGAGAGATATGAATGTGTGTGAGCGATGTGAATGTGTGTGAGAGATGTGAATGTGTGTGAGAGATGTGAATGTGTGTGAGAGATATGTGTGTGAGAGATGTGAATGTCTGAGAGATGTGAATGTGTGTGAGAGATGTGAATGTGTGTGATAGATATGAATGTGTGTGAGCGATGTGAATGTGTGTGAGAGATATGTGTGTGAGAGATGTGAATGTCTGAGAGATGTGAATGTGTGTGAGAGATGTGAATGTGTGTGATGTGAATGTGTCTGAGAGATATGAACTGGTGTGAGAGATGTGAATGTGTGTGGGTGATGTGAATGTGTGTGAGAGATGTGAATGTGTGTGAGAGATGTGAATGTGTGTGAGTGATGTGAATGTGTGTGAGAAATGTGAATGTGTATGAGTGATGTGAATGTGTGTGAGAGATGTGAATGTGTGTGAGTGATGTGAATGTGTGTGAGAGATGTGAATGTGTGTGAGAGATGTGCTTGCTCTCCTTCTCACCCCCCTTGACTTACCCACATTTTTGTTGTGGTACAGCATGCAATCAAAACAGATTTTATAAGGAGTTTTTGCCACTGATCATCACAAGAAAAACTCCATAATTTCACTGTAAGAAATAAAATCAGCACATTAATTAAAATGTTTAAATAATTTATTTTCATATATATTTAGCGTTTTTGCTTTGACAAACCGGAATAAGCTGTAGTGCAACCAATTGTGTTTAGAAGTCACTTAATTTGTGGAATAGAGTCCACCTGTGTGCAATTACATGATTTCAGTTTAAATACACCTGTCTCCTGGAGGTCCCACAGTTGGTTAGTAAATTACAAATAACTACATCATGAAGATGAAGGAACATTCGAAGCAACGCAGTGACTATCCCCCAGAACACAGTAAAGTCGATTATTGAGAAATTGAGTGAATTTAGCACAACTGTGAATTTGTCTAGAACAGGTCATCCTCAAAAACGAGTATTCAAATTCAATATTTACAGATGTCTTAGCGAATTGTCTCATCAGGGCACCCCATCTCCATGAGAAGGCCACAAATAACGAATTTGGTAATGCATTTACCGTTTTGACTTACATCGCCATGTTCGCAAGATTCTGCTAAACACAGTATAATAAAAATGGTGCGGTTATCTCAAACATAACGGAATCGAAACATTATGACATGACCAAACTCAATAAAGCCAGCATGATGGCAGACTCATATAGATAAACAGCGTAGTTGTCTTTCACAATTCAAGCAAGAATCTCTGTGGCAAAGGCCTGATAAATGAAATCTTACTTTAAGCCTATTGGCTCATTAGATGTCCCTTTATGGTTTCTTCAAGAATGCTTCACAGTACAGGATATATTTATCCAGTACATAGACAGACCCAGGTACCCCAGAAATCTGAGGGGCACAAAGTACGTAATTATGGCTGAAACAGAAGAAATAACTTTTTCCTACAATCTAGAGCTGTAATTATCATGCTTAATTTATTCAAATTATGTATATTTTCTGGAATCTCTAAGCATATGTATTTGATGAGTTGTTTGTATCCACTTGTTTTTTTTAAAGGCTTTCTAAGGTTAACAGTGGCTATTTCTGGCGAGCTATTATCCTGTATGTTTTCACTCTAACTCTAAACTAGCACATCTGTGTGTAATAATTAGCTGGGTGGTAAGCAGAATAAGGCTATTTATAACTGTGGAGGGAAAACTTACAAAACGGTAGCTCTCCAGGAACAGGGTTGGAGGACCCTACAGCGATGCGAGTTTACCATAAGCTACACACGGTGCGAAGACTACTCCTAGTTGAGAACATTTGTGTGATGCTTGGACTGAACAGATCTCATTGACTGGATCACTTTCCTAAAAATGTTGAAGAAGCAGAGTTAATAGTTAACAGTTAAAAAGTTTGGTCCTGCTGCTGACAATGTGAAGACTGAAAATACCACAGCTACTGATTACATGAAACCAGTTGAAACTGCATTTGGACAACTGAGAGTGGAAGGTTCAAAAACACATTCCAGAATGAAGTAAATAATCCCTTTGTAAATGCACTTAGAGGATGCAAACTGTGCATGACAAAGAAGAACTCTCTGATGAACCACAAACTCATTAAACAGGGTTGCTTTTTGCAAGGATGACCTGCAAGATGTGTGATCAACCCGCTTTTTCTGAGTTGCTACAGTAGGTAATGTAGGAGGAAGACATGATTCAACATAGGATTGCTGCCACAAGTGTTGTCCTTTCATCTACTGCCACTCCAGTTTCTGTTGCAGTCACCAAAGCTAACATCCAAGGTCTGCTGCCATCGAAGTCTTAGTTTACTGAGACAAGCATGCTATGATGGAGTGGCGACAGAGCCATCAACTTTGCCTGATTACGTCTTCCCATAAATCTCCAGCCTCTTTTAGGCACTTTTTAATAGCTTTTTAATTGCTAACACACATTTCCTGAATACATTTCCAAAAACTAGTAACACATTTTCAAAACTCACACCATATTGATGACTTCTCAAAACTGAACTCTATGCTCAAAATCACATTATCTGTGATATAATTTAAACTTTGCCCTCAAAAGTCACATAAAAGCATTCAAATACAATGACACTACTTAATAGCCATTGCACACTGGTGAGAGGAATTGAAAACACTATTGTGTTTTCACACAATAATTAATCAGTTAATAATTAATAATTAATCAGTAACCATAATGTGTGTTCCATAATTACCCCTTGGAATTTTGCACATTGCTTTAGATTATACACTGCAAATTATGTCTAAAGAGAATGCTGAACTGTAGCCTACAGAAAAAAATCTAATTCAAATGTCATAAGAGATCATTGTTCTTCTTCCCCTCCCTCATCCACCTTCTTCTACCTCTCTCTTTGGTTGTCATCCATTGTTCCAAAACACATTTGAGCTTATGTGTGGCTCTTTTTATTCATGTTACATCCTATTTGCTTGGTGATTAATTATGCATGTTAGTGTTTACACCTCATTTTGCCAATTGTGCTTTACAGAGTTGTCTGTAGAGTTCTGCCAAATAAGTGTGAATGGAAGAGAGATTTGTGTGAAAACAGGTGAATAGTGCTTACTGGTTTCGGTAAACAATCTTATTTCTGGAATTTAGCGAAATTGTTTGTGTCTCGTTCCTGGAACCAGCTTTAGTGTGTTAGCGATTGTGAAAAACTGTAACCTGGTTGCTCTGTTCTTGATGCTTATCTTATCCTGTGATGTAACCTCTGCTTGTGTAGCCTTCTGCATTTGGAAGTCTTTGCTACATCTATGCCTCTCATCTACAGTATAATCTCCTGGAGAGTGTTTCGGTTGGCCTCTTGTTAAGATTTTTTCTTCACCATTGAAATTATCCTTTGGTCATCCGCTATAGTGGTCTTCCTTGGTCTACCAGCGTCTTCATCATTGCTGAGCTCGCCAGTGTTGTCTTTCTTTTAATGTACAAAACAGCGGATGTCTTGGTTAGATTTACTCAGATGTATCGTACTCGTGATGGCCAGCTTGACTTGCATTGACACTTGTGTTGTCACACACCAACAAGACTCCACGGGACCACATGCACGGATCAAGGAGTGTTTCCACTTCCGCTCGGCACAATCTCTCGAAACAACTTCTTTTTAAGCATTGCACTGATACATTGTTACATATGATGTGAAAATATACATTTCCGTAATAACCCATGTAACTGTTTATACCTTGGAAGAAGTGTTAGAGGTTGCTCTACTACTAGAACTGACTGAAGCAACTACGGTACAGACAGACGTTTAAGGGCTGCCTGACAATACTTTAAACAATGATACCTTCAAGGTGCTCTCATTCAAGGCTACCTCACCTGGTGGCTTGCATGTGCAATGACATGTAAATACATAACCAGAATTTATTTGCATAAGATTTCTGGTGTAAGGGTTGTGAGCTGTCCACAAAATTTGCATTCTCTTGAAAGGGAGCAGAAGAGATCCCTTCAAAGACTTAAGTACTCCCCAATTGCTTCTCACAGGAAGCTTTAATAAGTTATTAGTTGAACAACACACAATATAAGCACTCTTTTATAATGAAAAAAAAAAACAATTTTAAATTGATGTAATATGTCTCATTTAAAAGTGTGATATGTGACATAAAGGGAGTGTGCCCTGTAACAATGTTGAATTGAGAGTGTCAGCCCAGGTTCTAATCTCTAAGCGATGTCTTCCATGTATAAGGTGTCATCCAACACAATGATAATGCATCTGTATCAGAGGTGACAGAAATGTCTAGACTACTTCCTGAATGACTCAACTCGACCTTTCCTGACAACAATTCAGTATACCGTTCCTGAGAATGAATACTAACAAACCGCTGCTCAAAACCAGGCATTTCAAGCTTTGTACCGTGGATTTGGAGTTTTATTTCCTGCAAGGACCATTTTTACATACCTTTAGCTTCCATTGCTTTTGTTCTTGCTAGCTACAAGTTACAGCATTTAAGATAGAGCAGACCGTGGCACAGAGAGTCGACGCTAAAGCAACACTATCATTACTACATCCAGTAATAACAGTGGTTACAATTGATGTATTTTTCCTGCTAGGTTCTAAGTACATTTTTTGCCTATCCGTCCATCCTTCCCCCGTGGTCTCTGACATGGCGAGCACAGCGCCTTACCATTTTCCAGGGCACTTTGCTGCCAGCAGGAGCCATTGAGCTCCTACCCCGCTAACCAACACCCCCCCCAACCTCCATCCCCATGCTGTCTCTCGGTGCTCTAATTTCAACCCTCCGTGTGACCCACAGGACACCAGAGGACGCCTGCAGCACTCAATACACTCTCTGCAGTGAGGTGGTCACATGCGCAGGAAGTGTGTCACTGGAAGCATCTCAGACACAGATTCAGATGGCGACACTTGTTTATGAGCGTAATCAGATATTGCGTGGGTTTGAGGGATGGAACAGCTTGCCTCTTCCCCAGATGGTGTTTTTATTAAACATCACCTTGTGCCTGATGATATACACACACTCGTACGACGCGCGCGCACACACACAATCATAAAGACTGATATAGTTTCACTTGGCTTAAAAGCTTCAGCCAAAGTGGATGAGGGGAAATGTCAGTAAGTGGGTGGTGAGACCTCCAGTGGTCAGTCCATTCTTGCATCCTGGTGGGGGTCATGCCCGGGAATAAAAGACAGACCCTCTGGTTACATTAGTGCATCTCTAGACGTTTGATATCTCGCTGTGAAGGAAAAGGCCATGATCAATCTTTTACCGTTTGTTAGGCTTTTCTCTTCATTTTTTACATTGCAGTTTTGTTGCAAAACTATTAAGAGGGAATAATTAGATTCTGCGATTCAGAAATGTATTTCAATTTCACAGAAGGTGAAGTGACTGCGGTAAAAGAGGGAAGTGGTTTAGCCTGAATTAAGACGCAGCAACCCTGGACAAGTAAACGCTCCTCCGACGCATTTCTCCGAAGGTGAAACAGTCTGGTCAGTGCATAGTTTAATCAGCTTAGCATTCTCCCCTATCAAATCCAGTTGCTTACCTTCTAATGCCTATCACATTTTTTCATGTATTGAATTCTAATGGGATATTTAAATGTAAAGACCCTGGTCTCAAAAGGTGTGGCTGGGAAGTGATTAGAGCTGCCAGTCGGGGCTCATCCAACTAGATGGACCTATGTCCTGCTGCGACACACACACACACACACAACCACACACACACACACACACACACACACACACACACACACACACACACACACACACAC